>VZTI01001048.1:3654037-3670334 GCA_013397865.1 Struthidea cinerea | reverse complement strand
AAAAAAAGGATTTCATTCCAAGGACACAGCTTTGTCAGAGATAAAAAGAGGCATTTAAGAATTTGGATAGCCTCTGGGATTGGGATGGCAAATCTTCCTGACCCAGCAAGGGGGCCAAAAAAGCCAGGTGCCAACATTCTTCAATAACCCCAGCCAAGCAGCTTCCCTGGCTCTCCCTCACCTGGGGATTCTGGTTATACATGTCTGTCCCCGTCCTAAAAAAAAATCCCACATTGCCAGCCCTTTGCTACACCCTGATTACACAGTCTGCTTCTAAATTGCAAATAAACCACCTGACACCGACAGGAATTTATACCAAGTCTGACACTGTAGGTTGCTGAGGCTCCAAAACCTTTGCCAGCAGACCTGGTGGAAGAGCAAAAGAGAGAGAAAATGTACTGAAATAGCCATGGTTCTGGCTGAATGTAAGGAAAACACTGTTCCCATGAGGACACTGCCTAGAGGGGTTGTGTAGTCTCCATCCCTGGAAGTTTAAGGCTCACAGGACAAAGCCTGGAGTAAACTGGCCTCATCCTGTAGGGATTCCTTCAAGCAGTGACCCTGGGGGTCACTTCCAAGTTCATTAATCCTATGATTACTCTAACCATGAGAGTTCCCAAGAACACCCATTTCTTAATCCAGTCTATTTTTTTAACTGATCATTTCAAGTCAGCGATGGCCTACTGGACAGATAAAGATGCGGATGAAACAACTTAATTAAAATAAGCTGAAACATGGCTTTTTTTGTTTGTTTGTTTAGTCAGAGCATAACTATTTGGCAGATATTTTGGCAATATGTTTATCCAAAGAGGTTCATGTCAGGTCAGACTGATGCACCAAGATGCTGGTCAGAGATGAGCAGCGTTTAATGTCTATTCAATCCAACTCTGTAACAGAGACTATTGCTGTAGAAAAGCAAACCTTGAACTTGGCTTCCAGCATCTCTAAGCACAAATCCTTTACTCACTCAAAAGGTTAGTTTTTATTTTCGTGTATAAATAATGAGTCTACTTGTTTTTTCCCCATTGTAGAACGTTGATAAATCTCAACATTCCAAACCTGTGTTTTTCGGAACAACAGTTCCAAAATTTCTTTTAGAATAAGAATTAAGAAAATATTTTATATTGATGATATTGCATGAAATAAACTCCCATCAGACTTTTTAAGCAAGTCTTAGTGAGTTATTTTAATATTTCTATGATGTTTTATTTTAATGTCAAAGAAAATACTTAAAAACCTTTTTTTAGAAAACCTTCTAAAAAAACTAAAACATTTTCACATTTTTTTCCCTAGCAAAATCTACCTTTTTCCCTCCATATCACTTGATAAAATTAACCATTTCACTAAACTTTATAAGTATTTCGTTTCAGTGAACAAAAGTGTTACTATTCTGTTACCTAGGCTGTACTAGAAAGAGATACACAATTGCAGGAAGGCTGTGGCACATCTTACACCAGACCTACAGGGGACTCCAACTCAGACGTGTGCACACAAGTGACCCCCACACGGCAGGGGGGACAGCCAGGATGGGTCCAGGAGAGGGGAGAGCACCACGCCTGGGTCTGCAGCCAGAGACCCCTCCACTCAAACACTTCAGCTCTGCTTTTGGGTAGCTCCAGGTCAGGTCACTTGACCAAACACCTTAAATCCTTCTCAAAGTTCCAAGAGAAGAAAAACGGATGTATTTGGGAAACCAAATTGCTCTACCACTGCCAGAAAAATATTTGGTTGAACATTCTTTTTGCCACAACCTAAGCAGGGAAAGGCAAACTCGCTTTCCATGCACAACGTTTTGCAACAGGTTGAGAGAAATACAGAAACATGAGGCTATTCTCATATTCACATGGGTTCTGATGCTAAAGTTCAGGAACTAGATTCACCTGTTTGATAATCAATGTAGAACAACATGGAAATAAGAGTCACATGCAAACTTAATTCATATTACTCAAAAGTAAGAATCAAAGTAAACAAACCTGGTATCGGCCTCATACACATGGGAGATGTGAAATTTAAATAGTTTTCCTTCTTTCAAGTGAATTTCAGTTTTTATAAGAAAATGTGAGCCACAGGAATAATATTTTAGGCAAATTGGTTTCTTGCAGAAACTGCTGAAGAAATTAATCAAATAACAAAGCCCAATTAATAGTACATCAATTAACTGAATGATAAATGACTTGAGAATCCCACTTAAAGACTTAGCAAAAAGCACAAGCTTGTTATCCATTGCTACAAATCCTTTTTCAAGGCATATCATGTAAAATCTTACATTTTGAATGAACACTGTCCAAATTCCAGTGTACACACCTCACTATTTTAACTAAACCAAAATTAACATAATGGAAAATAGCCACAGCTTGAGTACATGAAAAACACTTGTATTGTAAACTGGATATTTTCATTAACATTTTTTAATCCAATAAATTAATTTAAATCCAAAACACTGTTTTAAAATTTGCTTTTTTCTTATTTCTTCTTCCTGATTTGTAAAGATGGGGTTTTTAAAAAATATTATTTTTCTCCAAGCCATTATTAAGTAACTCTTGAATTACAATGTTGTATTTCAGCTTTCATCACTCTTCACATTCAGCCACAAATACTAGTACATTTTCTTCACTCAAAACATATCTTTTATTGATACTGTGTCTGCGATAATGATGCAGGTGAATTTTATCATTCCTTTCACCCTACTAGTAATGAACAAATTCACTGCTTATTACTTTGGACTTGATCTCTAGCAAAACACTACTGGAACAAACAATTTGATTTGTCAACACCTTTACAAGGACTCTTCAATCAATGTCACAAATCCAAATTTAAGCAGCAAAATACATTTGACTGCAAGACCCCAGACTGATTAGAGCTTCGAGTTCAGTGAATTGCACCAGACAGGACAGCAATCAGATTATTAACTCCACTTGAAAATACTCTCTGCTGCCTGGGATTAGCATGCATATTTTGATATAGATCGATAAGCAATCTCCTTTCTATAAGAAATGCCTGCAACATTCATTTGGTTGATCAAAGGTATATATCAGCTTGTTGTGACAGCTAGCTATTGTTTTCCTCTTTCTTTACAGGAGAGTCTCTATTAAAAAAAATCCCTGGCTCCCTTTCACCTAATAGTGGAAGTCAACAGAGAGTCACAAAATTCCATCTCCTCAATACTGAAACACAATTAGTACAGAAAGGACTTTTGCCTTTTTTGTGGTAACTTCACTTTCACTTCTTCATTCCTTCTTTTCTTCCTCCCTCCCCCATTCTGAAACTATGAACATTCTCTTCAAGCCATTCCAAACATTTTCATGGTATTGTTCTCCACTTACAATCTAATTAGAAAAAAAAAAAATTTTATAAAAAATTTGGATAACATTTTCCACAAGAATAATATATTTCATGGCTTTGGGTTAAAAATAAAGCAACTTTTTAAGCTAAGGTTCACATAAAAAAATCCATTTGCAATTTACTCATCAGAGAAAAAAAGCAAGATATTTTGTGCATAAGGTAACATGAACTCTTAACTGAGCTCTGAATTTTATTGCATCTGCAGAACTGAAAAACCAAAATTTATCTGCCAAATTTTTTCAAGATAAAAGCACAGGCAAATGCATTTATCTTGAAATGCATCCCTCCTCTAATTACGTATGAAATAACTGCTATCTCATCTGAGCTTTTTATCTTTTTAATAAAAAAGACATACTTTAAAAAAGACAAGCACAGCTTGTGAAGCACACAGTCAAAAGTGAGGTTCGCACAAAAAAAATAGACACCATGCCTCAAGGAGGCCATCAGAGAGTCAATGTGCATTTGATCTTCAGAGGGAGAGATACTCTGAGATCAGCATGAGAAAGGAAACCTAAAATTAAAGCTTGTTTTTCCAGCAGCACTGGTTCTTGAAAGAAAACAGTCCAACTCAGATTCAGTTGTAGGACCGAAGTCCTGAAGCACAGGAGAGAAGATTCTCCATCCACACCCGTGCTTCAAGGACAGACACAAAAACAAAGAAGCTTTCACTGATGGTTTTATAAGTTTTTATAGTTGTTTACAATTTTAATTGATGATCTTTCAATTTCTAAAGTATAACTCAGTAAGAGTGTACTGAATTCCCATCCCACTGAATTCAGTGAGCCTTTCCCAGTGCCAGTGGCTTTGCTCCTATGCCTTGTCTCAAAACAGACTACTCCAAGTCCACCCTGTGCTCCAGGGCTTCTGGAGAGAGTAAACACGTACTTTTTAACCTGTGATTGCCTCCATGCTGATGCAGCTCCTTCACACTTGAGAGCAACACATGAGAACTGGACTCACAGTCTGAATCTGGTCTAGTATATATAATTTCCAGGAATTTATCAGCATAAATTTTAGTCACTTACAATGTTCCCAATACTTTTATCACAACACTGCTTTTTTTTTTTTTCCTACTTTAGGCCTTTCCCAGCAGAAGTTGGACATTATTTTCTAATGTCCTATAAATAAAATAGTTCCTTCATCACAGAATCCTTATAGAAAATACTCAGAAAATCATGTTAACTCAAAATAAGCCTAGGTTTCCCAATACCACAGAGACATGAATTCATACAAAGCAGTTTAATCCATGTATGTGTACCTAATATATACTATATTAACTGAGACAAGAGAATTTATCATATTCTAATCCTTGTTAGATTTTTTTCCCCCGGCAATTTTCAAACATTTATAATTTCCAGTGTCATAGAACTGCAACAGAAACTGCTATGAATAATATGTCATCTCTTATTATTATTTCTAATTAATGAATTTATTCAAACTGGGCAATGTATAGGCTAGAAGATACAGGAGGAAATTCCAGGTAGTTCTTTAGCTAAAGATACAAACAAAAAAAGAATATTTTAGGCGGAAGTAATTTCATCCATTGAATTCCAATATTATTAAAAAAAATCCTCCATGCACCTTTGGAAGAAAATGTAATAAAAGGCAGCATTTAGGAAAAGATAATTAGTTCTTCATTTCAGCTCCATAACTGAAACTGCATGTGGTAGTGTATAGCAGAGCATGGGTTTCACTGTTGTTGACTGTTTTCTTTCTATTTTAAGTTGCAAAGGCTTTTTTGAATGATAGGTAGAATGGTAAGGGAAAAGAAAGGAATCCTACAAATACCCAGCTGTAAGTCCTACTTACTTTCCAAGGTGAATTTTTTTTTCCTACCAAATAATCCCTTGGTTATACAAGATCAACATCAATCTCCCTTTTCATCTTGTGTCAGTTTATCATGGAAAAACTTGTACACTGATATTACCTGGAAAGCCTAGACATCTCTTTATGACATGAAAGATTAAATTTAAAATGATTATCCAGATTATTGATCCACTAAGAGGATCAATGGATTTAATAATATTCTTAAAGCAGAATATTAAGATATATAAGGATACACATACAGATAATTGCTTGTGCTTCCTGAAACTAGTGGGAAGAACAGGTACTGCTTTATCATCTTTTGCAAACCCAGGATATTTAAACTGATACTGAAGCTGTTTTTCTTTACTAGCTCTTCATCAGAGACAACCTAAATCTAATTAACTGCAGATAGCAGCTTCATATTCGATTAAGAAATCTTACATGGAAAACCAAGGATTTCAAGATACAGGTTCTAAATCTTTAAGCTTCTCAACATGTTTATGATTTCTTCAATGTAGCATGTCAAATGCAGCAATACATTGACTGACTTTTGTTGTGAAATTCTATAGAGTACTGTTGTGCAAGAATAGGAAGTGGGTCACCCTATCAGACATAACCTTTCTTTTTCACTTATTAATAGTGATAAAAGATAAATCAAAAAGTATCCCTTAAGTACCAAACTGGGTAGAGTGACTGCCTCTTCAGAAAAAAATCTCAAAATGTTTATAAAATAGATTATAAATATATACAATAAAAGTTTAATATTTTCTAGTTAAACTAATAATCCTTTGGGTTTTCTTAATTAATGGTTAATATCATTGACTCAAAAACTTTGCAAGGCACTCACAGAAGGCATCTTATGATATGATTATATGAGAAACTACAATGTTAAATTAAAATTAAAAGAGAAAATATTTATAAAATTTTTATAAACATTTACTACTTTTTACTTGAGACAAATGTATTCGAGAGGAAAATTTGCTCAAATACCTTCATAGAACACCGATGCAAACAACTCATGTCCATTTCCCATAATTTGTGTTAGACAGAACATAAGTCAGTCTCCTCACTCCTTTTCCAGCACCTCAGCCTGTTAATACACTTTGAAATCACTCCATATTGGTAGAATAGCTTGTTTTGCTAAAGAAACTCACTGTTGGCTGCCTTCCTAAAAGCAAGCAGAGTTTTTTGACAAGGACCATACATTTGTGTTCACAAACAGGAAGAGATGCAGCCAACATCCCTCCCCTTTCATCAGTCATTTCCCTCTATTGCAATGGCATAATTTGAGTAGCAGCTTGATTCCCTCTTGCACACCTAGAACCACAGCAGGCTGTGCAGAAGGGCACTTAAAGCTACAACCTAACCCAAGCAGAAAAACACAAATAAAAAATGGTAATTTGCACTTTTAAGTACTTAGACTATGTATTACTCTACTAAATCTGAAATAATTGATATTTTTCATCTATGACAAAAGAGGAGGCTGTTACATAGAACATTAAATCTGAAGGAAATTAATCTTCATTAATCACAATGGCAGCATTATTGACACAATGCCCGTATTAATTCAATTAGACACCTTATTTCTCTATTCCACACTAGTAATGTTCTTGCTTCAAACTGAGAAATTCTTTGTGCTAGCTATTATTTTGGATTAAATCTGTTGTTTCAGTATACCATGGCAAATTGTTAGGAGACACAAGATCTTATTTAGGGGGAGAAAGGAAAAAAAAAAAAAACAACCTTTGAAAATAGCATTAGATATATCTGAACTGTTTGAGCTGTTGTGGTCATAAAAAAAAAACAATCCTGTCTAATGTCCTGCTCCTAAACATACCAACACATTGCTTCTAGTTTGGATTGAGGGTTTTTTTGATTATTTAGGTTCCATACTATTAAACCTGAAGAAAAACAATCTCATGTATCCAGTGGAGATCTTCAACAGGGTCCATTTTTTATCTCTTACCTGTAACTGCTCTAACCATGTAATTCCATCTTTAAGAAAATCATTATCTTGATCTGTGATATTTTATCCAACTTCTTAGCAAGAGAAACTCCTCATAGTATCAGAACACTCAGTTGTGTTGGGCATCTGCTGCAGTACTGCCTTTTATTTGCTTCTTTATGACACCAAACACAACTTCTACCCCATGCAGAGAAACAATACACCTGTCCTGTAAACAGCTGTGTACCCGTGTACAGCAGCTTATAGTTCTATACTCTGACTCCCCCTAACTAACCTTCAGGGTAAATGAGATAATTACAAAATGACTGAGTTGGGAAGGGACCTCTGGAGGTCATATGGTCCAATTTCCCTGGCTCAGGCAGGACCAGGCAGATCTGGCTGTCCAGGACAATATCCAGCCTGCTTTTTGATATCTCCAGGGAGGAAGACTCCACAGTCTCCAGAAGCTGGTCTCATTCTGGGAAAGCTGTAGAAACTGCAAGCTAAAATTACAATTTTGACATAAAACCCCCAACACAAGTGGAAGAGGAATTTAATTTGTTGTATTAGGTATGACCATTTACAATATATTAGCTAGCATCATACATTCAAGGTCTGAAAGAAGTGTGACCTTGAATGTACAAATTAAAGCTGCTTTTCCTCTTTTAGTTTTGCCTAGAGCTAATGTAGTCAAACAGTTGGAAATAAAAAGTGTTGTGTTACTTGTATCACATAACTCTTTTAACATTTACTCATCTGCAGAAATAACAAAAGAGCCTGAAAACTTTTATGAACCAGTTATGCACCTTCATAAAAAGCCTCTTACATGCATTTTGTAACACTATGCTGTCCTTCCCCCCCAGTTTAGACTGTACTCCACTTCACCTGGTACCCACCTTGAAAAGAAGTAATTTAAGCAGGTGCAACTGGAAGGATGTGTTACACCACTGAAAAGGGAAAACAGTCCTCCATTTACAGCTCTTCATTAAACTTACATTTCAGCTTGCAGGTTAAGTGGAGGCTGCTTCTAAAAAATTGTCATTTCCTATTTATTTATAAAGACTGAGAAAATAACACATTTACAAATATTTAAACATCAATGCTTCCAGCAATCATTTCACAAATCTTTAAAATAGGAATGTCATCTTAACTATTGACTATTTCACCATACAGATGTCCATGACTATCTTAAAAATCAGATTTCTTTTAGCAGTACAGAATTGCTGCCTTTCAATATTCCTTCACCTGCCTCAAGCAGACTGTAGAAAGCAAGGAACAGCAAGTCAAACAAATGCGAATGAGCGATCAGTTACAGAGGTTTGCACTTAAGCACCTCTTAAAAATAGAAGCAACTACTTTTTCAGGCAGAAGAGAAGGTGCCACTACAGAGAAGTAGGGGAAAAAAGCCCCACAGCCCCATAGCTCCCTCCCCTTCTGACACAGTAAATACAACAAGAATTTTCCAGACGCTGCTCAGCTCAGCTGAAAGTCTGTCCCGTAATAAATGCATGAACACAGATAGACACAACACATCAGAGATGCACTGACACTGAGCTGGGCTCCATCTTTTGACTTATTCAAGAGTAAACCAAAATAAATTAGATAGAATGAAACACAAGTTCCTGGGTGTTAAACCAGTCTCAGTAATCTTTTAAATGCAAATACTGATGTAATTATTCCACTGATAAGACAGAGACATTCAACAATTTCGGTGATAACTTCTTTGAACTGAGGATTTTGGATATAAGGCACAGGACACTATGGTTTTAAATAAATGCATATTTAGACTATCAATCTGAACAAGCTGGATATACTAAAAGGAAAACAAGATAACAAGATTAAATAATGAAGATAACGTGGCACACAAGTAATGGGAGGTGATAAATTTGCATTTAAGAGACCAGAGAACATAGTATCTATTTTTTTTATACCCAGGCCACTATAAGTGTTCAAGCAAACCCCAGAGGTCTTAAAAGAAAAACAAAGGCAGCAGAAGACGGAAAGGAGAGACTGGCTTCAGAATGATCGCTACTGAACTGCAGAATGAGAGAGGAAAAAAAATTTAATCTGCTCAGGACACTTACTCCTTATCATGGTGTGTCTTCAAAAAAAGATTTAATTACTTAAGCTTGGATATATTTGTCAGTATATGGCAAGTTACTATATTGGGATTAATGCTCTGAAGCATCTTCCTTTGTCACCTGAGATTTTCCCTGAGTGTGTCTCATGTATAACTAAATACCATGTTTAGCAATGCATCTTATGTAAGAGTCCTTCTGCTTCTGTTTCCACAGAGCTTATGCTAAAAACAAGTGACTGATTTAAGTGACATTGGGAGGCCCTTTGAGAGTAATTCGCCTTATTATCTTATCAGTGGTGCAGTCACGGAAGTGCGAATCTTATCTGAGGATTACATCTGGCAAGGATCATGATTAAAAAGATAGTATCTCATAATCTATCTCAAATTGTTTACTGTATTCATGCTATTTATACCCAGCATATAATTAAAAGCCACACCCTTGGCACGCAGGTATGGAGTTTTGACTGCATGCTTAGATAAACAGTGTCACAGAACTCAGATCATGTTCCCCTCAAGGATATAACAAAGAGTAAATGAGCAAATTCAAAAGGCAAAAAGACAAAAAAAAACCCACAACTTATCTGAGCACAAAAAAAAAAGTCAAAAAATCTGGAATGGAATGAAGCACGGTATCGGTACACAGGGACAGAAAGAGGCAGGAATGAATTCTTTCTGATATCAAAGAATTTCGTCAAGGAAGAAAAGTTAAGGGTTGGTCATACACAGCACTTCTGTTGTTTTGAAAAAGTTTCAGTTCAGGGTAGCATTGAAGAGTAGTTTCAAGAATGCAAATATAAATGTCTGCATTTCTCTAACACTTGAAAATCTGCATTATCTATGAACTATTTCGACTGTATCAGGCACCTGTTTTGTTCAGTCTGTTTGGAATCTACTGTTTAACCTAGATCCCTGCAGGCAGAGTACACCACATCCCTGCACAGCTCTAGGAATTTATTTAGGGACTCTGCTTGGGGCCAGGGCACCAACAGTGCAAATCACGTGCACAGATACTATCTGAGGAATTAAATTAATATATAAACTACTTTTATTTATAGTATATTCTGAATTGCAGACCAACACAAGTTACCTGCAAACTGCAGTGAGGTAAACTCCATTTCTTAAACACTTACAAAATTTCAAGCAGTACGGCTACAATCTCAGGGCTCTGTGGGCTCCCTTGGTGGCACACATACCCACCAATTTTCTGGCAATCCCGTAATGAAAACAGACATTATTAAAGAAGAGAAAAAACATTGAGCTAATAGCCAAGCAAGAGCTGAAGTCTTTATGAAATACCCCACATATTTGCTGTATTTAACCGTATAATCAACCCTTGCACTAATCAGAATCAACCTTTAGATTATGTGCTCCTGCCTTTAATCCAGACAAGGAACAACTCCTACACCAGCTACCTACACCCTTTTAGGACAATTATTTTCCTCTTCATTTCAGGAGAACAGTTTGTGTTGTCTTATCCCAGGACCATCTGCATACAGAGACACCAGGGCACATGCTTCACACACTTCTCAAAACTGCTGCTGACATTCTTTGTATTCAGACATGTCCAAAATGCCCAACCAACCAACACACTGAGAGTGTAGACATGACTGTGCAGCACATGATCCAGACTAAGGGAGGGGCAAAGCACAGTTCTGAGGGAATTCACATCTGATGGCTTCAGAGTCATCTTCCCATTCGATGCTGAACTCCCAGGTGAAAAGCTCATTCTTTAGCTTTGAAAGCAGATTTGGATTTGTTTACAGCAAGAGCAAGTGGCACATTAATTCTGAAGTGTCCTTTGGCCATCCAACTGCCACTTCATCTAGTTATGTGGTAATTAAACTTTTCCTGGTATACAAACCTCATTTATGCTTTCTTTACCGCAGAAATAAAGTATTCATAAACTAATAACAAAATGCCTTCCAACACCATCCAGCTTGTAAAATAACTCCCTGTAAAGAACAAATCTAACATAGTAAACTGGCCAGTGGCTTTCCAGCTTTAAAGGGCTAATAGACAGCCAGCTGTTTGCCATGCCATTAAAGCACTCTGACAAACTCCTTATGGCAGGTGAGAGTTAGAACGTGATTTAATAACTGCCAAATGAATCATTTATGAGCAAATCTCATTTTAACTGGAATATTTTACTTCATAACGCAAATCTTCCAACTGCACTGAAGACTAGAGCTACAAGTTATAGCTACATATTTTAGAAAAAATTAAGAAGCATATCATGCTCTTCAAACAATGATGGCCATTTTTATTGAAGCAGCTGAGCACTATCCCCTGAATGGCATCAAGTTTCTACATCATACAGCTCACCTTGAGCTGGCATAGTGCAATCCACAATTAACAGACAGCAGTCTCCCAATACAGGAGAACACAAACAGTGCTAGGTGGGCTGAGGGAGTATTTTAAAAGCAAAACAACAACTGTCTCACACAAGCTCTCAATACTTTGTCTCCAGAAAGCTTTAATCAGGATTACATTTTTGCATTCAATATATACTTATGTCTTATCTCCTGTAAGGTTGTTAGCTTACCAGACCCTGAAGCTATTTTACTACTAAAATATCTCACCAAATGAGCACCCACAGCTTCCTATAATCAGTTCACTTTAACCTAAGCATATTAAAGAATCAATATTAAGAGGGGTAAAGAAGTGTCATCCTGCAACATTGTCTCCGTTTGCAAGAGTCAGGTGAACTCTGTGTTTAACTGCTGCTAGTTTATAACACAAAAAACACAGTTTACTAGCAGAAAGAAGTGAGAAAGAACTATTAAAGAGTAAGAGAACATCTATCTATAAATTAGGGTCTTAGAGGTGGGAGTGCTCAATTACACTACTACTCCAGTAAATCTGCGTACTTTTAAATATAAACCTGATTCACAGGCACACCGTAAGAAAACAGTAAAAAAGGGTTTGCATAACAGCATTAAAATGGAATGTTATGTTGTAATGACTCACCTGCTAAAGGTAAAGCCTCCCACTGCTTGTAACTAGAGCCAGATTCATCATCTATTTTTCAGGCAGATTAAATTTGTGAGAGCACAAGCAAAACATGAATGCGTGAAAAGTTATGCAGTGCCTCTTCCTACTCCTCTGTTAGGCAAAATCCTGGTGAACGTTAGGAATGGGGCACAGAGTTTCTTAGTGTGTCTTTAGAATCTAAAGACCTATTTCCCTTGATATAATTTCTATAGCAAATTGCAGGTCAAAAAGGTAACCAATGTATGAAGAGTACTCTTTTCTTATTCTTGCAGTTTGAAAATTAGGTGCAAGTTAAACTGAATCCAAGCATAGGAAAAACGAAAAAAAAAAAAAAAATTGAGAAACAGAGGTGCCATGGAGAGCAATGACAAAGGTATCCTGAAGGACAGACACTAAGGAAACACTAGACTTGCTTCTGTGACATAGAGCAGAGAGATCACTGTGACAGAATCTACTAAAGCTACAGTTAGTTATTAAACTACAGTTTTGAGGTCAGGCCTCAGAGCTGAGGAATATTTACCCATCTGCAGTTCAAACACAGAGGGAATGCTTATGGTAAGAAACACTTTTCCAGTCTTCTCTACATACCTGCTTGTCTTTCAGTGAAACAAAAGTAACTCAAAAGCCCTGATCCTAAATAAGCTAGAGGATGCAGGTTTTATCTGTGTTTCCATTCAAACAAATCAACCACTACATAGAAACTGTCCCCCCCCACCCCCAAGTGATTGAACCTTTCTGCAACAGTAACCAGCAGAAAACAGGACTGTCCCTTGAAAAGCATAAAATGATACATTTTTCAATCTCCATTAACCTTCAAAATCAACTTTGTTCCATCAGCACTCCTTGATAAGGGAGTGGTTTTTTTCTCTGCAGATTTAGCTATCTGCCTTTTGAGATTTTAATCACCCACAGCCACACCACAGTAATGAAGTCCTCAGTTACACTTCACATTCTCTAAAAGTTTGAGACTCTCACTTATTTTTAATAGTGCAGAGAAATAACAAAGCTTCCTTTGGCTAAGGCATCAGGTACTTGATAACTCATAAGATCCTGTTCATTCCTGCACCATGCCCTTCTGATCACCTCACTTGGGGCATTAAGCTCTAGCTTGCTGTTTAACAATCAAATTTATCATAAATCTACAACACTTAGAGCTGTAATGAATCCAATTTTAAAGCAATGTTAATAAAACAGAATGAAAATGAAAACATTTCAGACAGTTTAGAACATTAGCAAAGCCTTACTACTGCCTGCCAATTCCAGAAGCAAATCTGATATCTCCTGGTTAGAGTATGGAGCAGGACAACATCATGTTCTGACATGAATGGCATTAAAGACTGAGGCTCTCAGTGACGATGGTCTGTGTATCCTAAATAAAAAAAAAATACTGCTTTGAAATGCTGTAAGTGCAGCAGAGATGTAACAGACTCCTGCAAGGATAACACAATCTTTTGAAAAAAGAGGCAAGACTAGAGTAAAGCTAAAAGCACGATTTTTCCATAACTAACAAACATAAATTTCTTTGCTGGTTCACGTGAATATTTTATAAATAACCAAAAGGAGTTATAAGAGTTTCCTAAAACTATTATACAATTCAATTAATTTTACTTAAAAATATATGAACTAGTCATGATAACTAATATTATTTAGGCACCTGAATTTAAAGCTGACATTTAGACAACTCTATTTCACATGTATAATTCAGATATATAGGCTAAGAAAAAGTGTCACTATTCAGCAGAAGCATGACTTCATTTAGCCTTAAAGAAGTGCTCCATTTAAACCCAATGTTTATATGTGACAGAACTGAAAAGCATATCTTTGAAGAAAAACAGGAACTGAATTTGCAGACATGGCACTACCCACTCCTGGTTTTGCAGAGCTGCTGACCTAATACTCCACCTGAATTAATGACGACTGTGCCTATGTAAATCAAGCCTGTGTTGTCCTCTCTGGTACAATTCAGAATTTCAGTTTCAAGGAACAAAACCAACAAGTGAACGTTCCTAAGAGGCAGACCTTCATCACACTCCTGGAAACGTGAACTTACTGTGATCCTTGAATGGGAATTAAGTTGCTAAGAGATATCTGTTAAACATTGCTTTCACCCTTTAGTTTATTTGAATAAAACCACATTTTATGTCCACTCTTTCTAGTCAGTTTTATTTCTTGCCAGTAGACCTCTTAACTGAAATTATGCTTCCAATTACAACCTTTAAAATCAACAGCATTCAGGCTAATATAGCTGTAGAAAGCTCCCCTACTAAATCTGATGAGAAATTGATACGGATGAAGAGGGGAAGAGACAAAAGAAACATTCCATGAAATATCTTAAAAGTTAAAAGGGTGGATTTTACTACAAGCTATCCAAAAGCATGAAAGTTAGAATAACTCTAGTTCATCTCGAGATTAAATTGGAGAAAGCTTTTTTTCTCAACCTACATTTCAAGACAACCTTAGAAAATATCTGGAAAGCATTTGTCACCTTTCCATTCTGTGTAGGCAACTGTAATCTAGATCATTTAATATGTTCTGTTACACAAAAATAATCATATAATTCAACTCAGTTGCTTTGCATGGAGTTCTGGAAAATATTTTAAGATATTCAGAAATATAATCCTACTGCTCTCCATCATCAGATACTTTCACTTGCAATGTTCCTTCCCCATGTTGCCTTACAGGGTTGCAGCATCCAGCAGCCATGCTCAGTGCACACATCTGTAATTCTCTATGTAGGCAAACAACAAAGGAGTTTTAAAGAATGGACAGACTTTTTTCTTCTAGTCTTATACAAGATACTGACTGGGATAGGTCCAACCTGATCATCTTTTATTTGTCAGTATTTTTTCATCACTTATAGCTATCATCTTTAGCTTCTTTTTTAGCAATTCCACAGTGCAGAATTTTATTTTGCATTACTGCAAGAATCCACAGAACATATACAGAAATATCAATTTATCTCCAAGGGAATAACTGGTGCTTTAAAAAGCTTTCTGAAAAATAAGCCATATGATTTATAACAACAAAAAAGTCTTAAACACACCCTGTAGGACTGCACAGATTTGGGGCAGGATGGGGGGAGAGTTAATGCTCAAATGCTGTAGTGCACTCTACACACAAACTAATAAAAATCTATCACTTAATCATTTACATGTTGTGTAAAACAGCAGTCTCCTTTTAGTTAAGAGCTGCTTTATGTCGTTTTCATCGATACAAATGTTGCCCAAGTGATTGTGTGGGAGAATACAAGAACAGACTGTAATAAAATTAAAAATAACTTTCCAAGGAAATAGTATTTGGAAGGATTAATTACAGAAGTTCAAACAGGAGGCCATATGCTTTCCCCTCTCTTTACTATTGAGCATACAGTATGCCTGTAATAAAACTGGAAGGGGAAAAAAGCTGGTCAAAGCAAACTGTTTCAAGTACCAGGTAATGATTCAAGAATCTTTACAATTTTGTGTGCCTGAATAAAGTTTATCTAGTCATTTGACTTCTATGCTAAAATTTTTATCAGCTGTGTTCATTTGTGGAATAAAATAGTTAGCCCTTTGCCACTACTCCCATATAGCAGGTATTTCTTGCGTGCTAAATACACAGGAGAAGTTGGTAGTGTGGGTATATTTCCTCCTTACATCAAATTCTCTAGTCCAAATATAAGATTTACTTGCAAGAACACAGAGGCTGTCACAGATCACGGCTGCAACCACTGCAAGCATAAGAACTTCGTTAAGATCTACAAGAATTAAGTGCCTTTATAGGCTTTTCATTTAAGTAGTACATAGCAAAGAAAGTCACTGAGACCTAACAAAACTTCACAAAAACTTCACATTAACGTGCTAAAAAACAAAAAACAGTTAAGTCTTAGTTCTCATTCCATGTCCCCCGTGAAAAAAACACAAAACAAAAAAAACCAAAACAAAACCACCAAGACCCAAAACTTCACCTTTTACTTGAATAAATTAGTGGAGAAAAATTGCATTAAACCACAAGAACCCATTTGGGTAAAGTGTCTGAAATGCCCCATGCGCTGCAAGAAATCATAGTTTCCTTGGAAAATAATTTATCAAGAAATGCTAAACTGTTCTAGACAAAAAAAAAAAAAAAAAAAAAAAAAAAAAAAAAAAAAAAAA
>VZTI01001048.1:3619583-3654021 GCA_013397865.1 Struthidea cinerea | reverse complement strand
AAAAAAAAAAAAAAAAACCACAACCAAAAAAAAAACCAACCCCAAACTGATCAATAACATATTTTTCAAGTATTTTAATATAGTGCTAGGGAAAAACCCTATAGAATTATAAACACTTATTAGATGACAAACTGGAATCACTTCCCTTGTTCTCTCCATTTCAGTTTGTTTGAAACCCTATTTTATGCAATAACATAGTGATGCACTGAAAGTTTTTTACAAAGGTAAATCCATCACATCTAAAGTGAAAAATCCACTAAAAGTAAAGCTGGTTTCTATACTTACGTATACCGTAACATGCTCTGTCTAAATCATAAGGGAATAAGGCACTTAAAATAGGGTGCCACATTTCAAGGTAATAAATAGCAGATTGATTCAACCTCCCAGTTGATCCTGCAGTTTACTTACATACAAGATGGAAAATAAAGTACTAAAGCCACTGTGATTTACTTCTCAGAAATGAGACACTCAATATTAGTGTAAATGAATGCAAAAGTCCTGCATTGACAATTTATTATGTTCTTAGGCCAAGCCCTGATTAGATCAAATTGCAGTCTTTCTGAGCACACCGAATGAACCTCACTGCAGATTCCACTCAACACTATCAGTTTTATATTAAAAAAAAAACCAACCCCAAACAAAACCATAAGGACCCCAAAACTCCAAACCAAGTTTCTCCAGTTCATTCTTTTTCAAAGCATGCTTTTCTCCCCATTTGTCACTAATTAGGGAAAGGTGTTCTACCCCAAGAGAAAACCCATTACTTAAGAATGTTTATCTATGGGATTGTTTCTAGAAAGTCTTACCTAAAATAGGAGAATCTGAAGGAATTGATTCTCAGCATCAGTTAAACTCTGAAGTCAGTGAAACATTCTCTCCACTACTGCTAGGATAAATGAAACCGAGGCACAAAATGACATTTAATAGTAACACCCCAAAGCATTCTAAACCAGCAACATTCCTTATAGTCCTATGTGAAAAACAGGGAAAACTAAAGTACAGAGGACAACAGGTGTCTGTGCACTTGGGCTCCATGAGCTCAGCATCAAGGGCTTCAAGGCCACAGAAATTCATGGCCTTCAGTTCAGACTCTGTTAAGGAAGACCGAAACTGCATTTGAATTTAAGGGCATCTTCACTAATAAACTCAAGAGAGCATCAGAACCATTCCAGAATTCCCATAGCTAGGGCAAATCTCTTATTCACCCGACCTGAAAAGGTTTTTCATTTCACACCACAGGAACCACTTCCCCCAGCCTCCTTCCTTTTGGGATATTTTGGAGAAAAATATGATTATTTCACTTTTTACCACCAGTGGCTTAAAAATACGCAGATTTTGTACTAGTAAGATGCTTGCTTATATAAATACGTATGTATATATGACTTTAAATAGTAGGAAAAATCAGCTTTTTTCAGGTGACCTACATGCCTATATTTTCTCAGTCCATAGGCATGCAAACAGCTGCTCAGACAGCATCTCCCTTACATAGACTTTTTATATTCAAAATTACACAAGATCCACTTTCCAAGGATGTTTGTTAAATACAGTGCTTCTGCAAACAAAAAAGCCCTGAGTGTCTGGGCTGTCATGTACATATTCAAGAAAAGGCAATACTGCTGTAGAGTACTAGAATCAGCAATATTCCAATACAGTTCTAGTTAAAAAGTGCATTTCTATAACTGTCTACTACCTTGTTGCAAAATGTCTGATGTCTCCAGTGTACAACCACACATGAAAGACCCTTGTCTTCAAAACCCAAACTGGCAGAATTTTTTTTATAAAATGAAGGGCCTTGAACAAGAAGTAGGGAGTAATTCAGTACTTTAATCTACTAAATATTTTAAAGGTTTGTCATCTGCACTTTAATGTCTATCTTTTTACCAGGTGCATAATAGCTTTAACACTGTAAAAAAAAGGAACTATACGTATCTCCTATGCCATAAAACACTAATCAGTGTAAACTTCAAAGCTTTTACTTGAGAGTGTAAACTTCTAAGAAAGATTAGATAACTACTGAGCAGGTGCAATTCAGGAACAAAAATAGATGGAAACATAATAAAGGAAGCCAGACAAAGCAGTTGCTAAATAAAAATTCCCTTCTTATTAAAGAGGAATGACCATAGCAAAAAAGAAATTTAGATGTAATTACCACATATTATAAGGCTAACTAAGCATTTTGCAGATATTTCTTGAAAATATGAGTTCACCATCTGCACAGGGATTGATATTGTCTTCTCCTGCAGATATGTTCAACATAGTCTATAAAAAATTAAAACTTAATGATATGCACATTAAAGGCTGCAACACACAGTCTTAAATTGCAGAATATTTGATAATACTTTTTTAAAAATTACTACTTTATATAAAGCATTCAATCCTTGAACTCCAATGTTGCAATGTTCACTGAAGCCAAAAGTTTCATAACCTCCTCCCACACATTCAAGTAATAATCACATACTGAAGCACACACAGGCACCCTGGTGAATTACAGAACTAACCTAATGGGATTAAGTTCATACTTAAGTATTTTTAATGAGTACTGCTCACTTCTTACTTTCCATTGTGAGCTAGAACTAACCACAAACAGACAAACCCAAGATATATACACATGGAAAATGTTCTTTTTGCCTCATGACAATGCATTTTATTGCCACACATCCAAACTGAAGAATACAAAAGCTTTGTATTTCATTTTATAGTTTTCAAACAAAATGTTTGATTGTTCTCACGTGTGAGAAGATGGTCAAGTGGTAATAGAGGGCTTAGTATGAAGAAATAAAAGCATGAGCCCACTTGCCACAACTCTCACCAAGAGCTATGGAACTAACCAGCACTAGAAGAGGATTGTTTACAAAAAGCTAGCTGTAATTATGACTTTTTTGTTTTTTCAAGTGTACATCCTAATTTTTCTGTTTTCCTGAAATTCCACATCCCTTTCCATTACACGTAAGCACATACTTTTTTGCATGTTTGGTTTGGGGTTTTTTCTTTCTCTTTCTCTTCCAGAAGCTCAGAAAGTTTGCCTCCATCAATCAGTCAGACCAATTAGATTGTTTTGTCACCATATCCTATATTATAAAAACATTAGGTATTTGTAACAGAGTTTCTCTCTTTCTTTCAGAATAAATGTCCTGTTTTCCTGAGAAATTGAGTTGTTCTAGCCTCATTACTCCCATTAACCTGTGAATTTAAATCAGCTAACATAAAAATAAAAGTTGCAGGAAGCAGCTTGATCAGAAAAATGCTTTCATTATTTTTCTAAAACAAAGTACAGAGACTTTAGATAAAACCTGAGGAAGCTGACATCCATGCAATCTATTAAACTGCACTGTTAATTCTGTACAAAATCTGTTTATTTGCAGAGGGCACAGCAGAAGCATATTCTACACTAAAATTCCCATAGAACTTTCAATACAATGTCCTGCCTCTCAGAGAGGATATTTACTGCATAGGAGACATGTTTTAGCTAATTTTGATCTGTGCAAAGGAAAAAACCAGCATCCACAGTATGGCCATCACATTCAAATAGAGATTCCTTTAGGTACTGTTCGAAACGTCATGAATTGCTTAGTGCAGCACCCTCAAACTTCTTTTACAGTATAAGGCTCTGAATGAAGCTGCACTGAAGTCAGCCAGTGATGGGGATCCTACAACAAAAAAAAAATCACCTGTAAAATCCTGGGCATGCTCCCATTCACTGGAGAATTTATAGTGGTTAGTAGGCAGTAACCTTGCTCAAGTAGCTCTTCTCCTGGTGCATATAAACTAATTTAATACATTCACATCAACATCCTACATACCACATCCTTATCACACCGCAGCCACTTCATCTTTTCTATTGGAATACTGTCACATTTCACTCCCAGAGAGTTCTGGGCGTTAAACCAGAGAGAACCTGAATCATTACAGAATAAAAGTGCCTGATATTTCAGTTAAAAAATGCTAAAGTACATGTTCAACAACTTAGCGAGACTAATACATATTTTCTGTATTTTGCTCAGATAAAGCTATTATCCCTACCTTTGCTAATTAAATCTACTAACAACATGGCATCTGTAAACAGATAATCTGGAGTTGTCTACTCATAGTTTACCTGTCTAACATTTTAGATAAAACAGATAAATATCTAACTGGAAAACTATCCAGTCAAACCTTTTCAAAAGATGCCATCTCAGTCTGGCACAAAAATCTGAGAATGTTTTCATTTTTATTCTCAACGTGACACAGAGTATATCATAGCAAAGAAAATTACATCGTTATGTATCTATCCAACATACCTGCTATGCAACAAACACCTGTATTACATCTGACCTTCCAAGTAAACTGAAAATCAAGGAAACTTTCATTCCCGTTAAAATATCAAAGTAGGGTTTTTTTCTATTTCACTCAGTTTAAAATGATATATAGAAAAATTTAGATAGTTTTTTTTTTACCTTCAGGTTAGCTACCATTGTAACTTTTACATGTAGACCTGGTTCAGTTGGAAGTGAGTTGCCAGTAAAGCATGCAATTATACACTCAAGGTACACATACACACTGGTCCAGGAACGCCAAATGCACAAGAGGAAAAAAGGGAAACAAGAGTCTCCAGTACATGGTTTTCCAGAGAGAACCTTTCTTGGGCCACTGTGACTGGCTCCAGCAGGGCCTGCTCTGCCAAGGGAAGGCAGGGGATCTGCCCAGACTCTCAACTGGCAAGTGGTAATAATGCAAAAAAAGGGCATTATACCAAAATCTGAGCAAGCACCTGCCATTTCAGACTGGTTCCAGTCACTAATGGGCACAAAGGCATGGGTTGTGTCAGAGAAATTGGCAAAGAGGTCAGGGAAAGAGGATTGTTCCAGTAGAAGAAATCCTTCTAGTTCAATGAGACCAAGCATACATAGGTCACACAAGTACTGTTCAGATCTCCATCATTCATTTTCCTGATTGTGGACAAAGAAATCTGCAGGATTACAATCAAGTCACTTTAATTCACAAATGTTGTTAATTCCAAATTGTATCACAGTATACTTGTTGCAGCTTTATATTTCTGGTAGCTATAAATAAAAAAGGGAATTGTATTGCAGACAGTACTTGATACTCTTCCTCCCTGGGGCCACCAGACAGATGAAACAAAAGTTCTCACTTTCAAAATGCCAACAAATCCAACCAAAGATACTGCATAAAGCAACTGGCACAATGCAAATTGAGCAAGTAAGGGCACAATACAAAAGACAACTTTGCATTAAGGTGGCAACCTCTCTAAATTACAAGTGTAGGAAACCCTCATTTCTGCATTAAAATAATAAGTAATATAATAATCACTTCGTCTCCTTTCTAAAGGAATAAGCCATTACTATGCTGTCTATAAAACTCACTTGGTGATGCTGCGTAGCTGCTGCTACTGAATAGCAAAACTCATCCAACTTTCATTTATTTTGAGTTGTGAAAAAAGGAAACTAATGAACTCTGAATAATTAAGACATTTATAATACAAACCTAATGTGTCTATATATGGCCTAAGATTCTTACCTGATATGGCTAAAATGACATACAAATAACCTAAAATTCTTAAGCATGGGGTCTTAATTTCTTTTCATAGGTAGATGTAATTGCCTTCATCATATCAAATATTTCATACTCTATGAATTACTTTTACTGATCAGCTACTCTAATTTAGCAGGGTAAAACCAAATGAAAAAAAACCTGAAATACCTGAACTAAAAAACTTTATTTAAGGCACTATGTACAAAATAAACCCAGTGATTGCTTGTTTTGTGGAATGGGTATACAAAAGAAAATCAAATAGAATTCATCGAGACAGAAAGTGATGCATGAGGCTATTAACTTCTGAGACATGTCAATAAAAACAATAAAGCAAGATACTTTGAGTCTAGCTCTCCTCCATTTGAACAACTAGTTTAACTAGGTAAGAAAAACTGCTTATTTGCTAGACAGAAGCTTGGGAATATAAGAATATGTGCATGAGCTAGATATTTTTATTAAAGCAGAATGTGTATATATATAAATCAGAAAATAATCTCAAATAGAAAGTACAACTTAAAACCATTTTTATATGAAAGCTTCTAGCTTCAAGCAAGTATCTGCAAGTAACAAATATGGTTTCATTAAGCAACATAGACAGTTGTTCTAACAAAGGACACCTGAACAATGAATCATAAACCCCACTTGTAAATTGGCTGAGGCTATTCCAACATACCTGCCAACTCCAAATCTTTGTTCGACAGATAATCAGAGACTAGTTTTGATCAAGACTTCTCCTACAGTAGAAGGGCCTACAGGTATAAAAGAAATGTGTCGTTTAAACAAAACTATAGCTAAAACACAGCATCTCACACGGTAAATATCCACAAGTAGTTGTTACAGATTATTGTTGATAACAGAGCTACTCTTTCCCGAGTACGTTTCCAAGAGTTCCGTAGGTTTTCATCCTTATTTTACCTTACTAATTAACACAGTAGAAACTGAAATTTCCCCTAATAACAGTTATTAGCTGATAGCAAAAAGGCTTGCCCTTCCTATGCGCTGACCAGGTCATACAAAGAAGGGGAAGGTGAGTAGCCATATTAAAATGCTTTCTCTTTCCCCAAATCCCTCAGGGAAGGTCCTTACCACTGTGCCAATAAATTTCTTATGGCTGCCTCCATCATAAATACTCTGATTAAAATGTAAATTCAACCAACCTATCAGCTTCCCATTAAGAGGACTCTTTAAAAACACCATTAATCAGCTGCGAGATATGTAGTGAAATACCACTTATCAATTCTAACTGCTTATGACAGTTAACAAAGCTTTATATTTGCCCCAAACATGTGCTGATCTATCAATTATGCCAGGGTTCACTCTCACGCTAATTGTACATTTTCTTCTCTAATGCATTTTTGCTGTTATCTCATAGGCTAATGAAAGCTGGGAAATCAATACATATAAATTATACATGCAAAGAAGGACTGCTGTGAACATAAAGTTTCTAATTAATTGCACTTGATTAATTTATATCCTTTAATTATCTTGCTAAGCCACAAACAACATAAATATCCTTGCAATCTGGTTATTGCTATGTCAGTCATAAAAAAAAGCAGACACAGTAAATCCATGAAATCTAGCAAACTCCATTGCCAAAACACATAGTATGGCATAACACATAAATATAACTGGACTTACTCAAGACACCTATGAATAATTTTACTGTGACAAATTACCACTAAATATGTTGTATAGTTATTTGATTAAGGTTATAATGATGTTATAACTTTACATGTAGCATACAGGGTAAGCAAAATGCAGGCTTATCATGCAAGCTTACAGAGGTTTTTAGTCGTATTTATAAAACAAATCCGCAACAGACACGTAAGTGATAATGATATCTGATTGGTTAGGGCCAAGGATCAAATTATCAATATTCTAAATTAAGGCATTACTGCTTTTCTGCACTTAAGATTACATGGCAATTTGTTTGCAGAGTTATCTGGAAGCCAGAAATGCACACAATCAGGGCCTAATAATGATATACCCAACTCTAAGCAGAGTTAAATAAGAGCTACCATACTGTCTTTTGTAAGAGGCAATTGGCCAAATATAAATTCTTCCATTATGTGAGTAGCTGTAATTGTAAATACTTTTTTTTCCTCTCAAATTTTGTCCACTTTGGTAAACCAACCATATGTCACTGTTCTGAAATCTAATCCTATCAATCCACCAGACTTGCTCTTTGTCCTACACAACAGCATATTACTGAATATCTGTATCTACAACTTTCATAAACGTGTAAAAAGAAACTGTATCTGTCTACAGGGAGACTCAGACAGAGACCATCTGTCAGTGACTAAAGCTATTCTTTAAAAAAGAAAACATTCATCTGGGATTTGCCCTTTACAGAGTAAACCCACTTAACCTCCCAATAAGATTAACTGTTATTTGTTTCCATTAAACAAAAATGACCATGCTAATATGCATTTAATAGCACTAACAATGAGAGAAACATGAACTTTAACAATTTTTGAATTCATTAAAGTCATAAAATATGTTATTTAATGACAGCTCTTTTATTATCTGTAAATATTTTTCTTTTTCATTTCAAGCCTCCTTGCCCAAAGTTGAGATTAATTTTTTTTTTTTTTTTTAAATCAGGGTAAATATTGAAAGTAAGACAGCAGCCTCTTGAGTCTGCCACATAATATAGATAACAATGACTGTATATAAATTAAGTCTGAATAATGCGTATAAAAACCCACTACCTTTGGAGTACTGACGATTTTCACCTGTGCCCTCAACATCCAGGCATTTACAAAGAAAGGTATTTAACTAGATTGATTATACGAGGCTGTCTGAGTAGAGTTAGTGCAATGTAATGGAGACTGTACTCTGTGCTTCTCTTTGCAGCAGCACAAATCACTGAACCAGCCTGAAGCTATACAGAAAAATACCTTAATGTCTCTTCTTGGGCTGACAAAACACAGTAGTACTGTCGTGTGACACTCCCTCTTCTACTGGGGAAAAACACAGTAGGAGAAACCTTTAAATGTAGGCAACCCCTTAGCTCCCAATATTGTCTTGTGCTTATTTTGTCAGACCAAGTAAGTGAGATGTACAATAGCATTAAACAGTATCCTAAAACATGAGGGGTGAAGTGCAAAATCCTTCATAAAATTAATTCCTGGGTCCCTGCCTTCCTGTTTTGCTCATAGCTCTACCTCTAAAGTAACCTAGATAAGAAGCACAAAAGGTGCCATCCTTCCTTTAGGAGAAACTTGAGGAGAGCTCAATAAAGTCTGTTTCTACTCTAGGAATAATTCAAATTTTACTGGAGCCAATGGGAATATATTCACCAGGTTCAGTTAGCCTTGCATCCAGCTTTCTTCATTAATGGTAGTGGCACTATGCAATCAATAAACATTAAGACAAAGCAATCATACAATTATTTTCTCAGTGAGAAATTGGCATATGCTATAAATAAGAATAAATAAATTGATGAGGGGAATTATTATTACAATTCAGCACAGCTAAAGAAATTGTTCCTAAAACAGACAATCCAGAAAATACAGGCTTCCTCTCCCTCAAACACAAAGTATACTAAGAAACAGAAGCAGAATGCTTTAGGCATGTAAGTCTCTACCTATTCTAAGAGTCAACTGATGCATTACTTGAATATACTGTATCTATGGTCCAACATCAGGGGAAAAAAAAATCTTACAGTATATACATGCAGAGTTACACAGAAGCAGATATTTTAAACTCAGATTTAGTAGATTCCAAATCTAGATGAGGATGCATCATCAGTCACTTCAAATCTGCTAAAATCTCCTTGTGTTGGACAGGTGGTAAGAGCACAACCTTTCAAACAGTGGAATCAATCCTTCGATATCATCTGCGTTGGCTGCTGATCGTCTGCTGTAAGGGAGCAGATTCAGACTGGCAGTGCCCAGTGTTTGTGTGCTGTCTGTAAAGCTACAGCTGGACAATGAACTCGGTGTTTTCATTACTTTACAGAAAAAACGGTGAAGAGTGAAATTGAGAAAGGCGTGAATTAACAAGGATCATATTTAGCTACCGATAAAGTTGAGACATAAGACTTGCCACGTGCCAGACAGTTCCAGCACAGAACAGTCAGCAGCCACTAAGAAGGAACTGATGGCAGCAGGAAAAGCCTTTATCCATCCAAAACCCATCAATTCATCTAAGGAAAAGCTTCGGAGTATGTAACTTCCACTAGAGTTCACTGGATTTGACGCTTGAGACATAAAGCACCTAGATAGAAGCACAGTACTGAGGTTTAACTGCAATTACCTTATCTTTCCTATTTTTAGTGACAGGACCAGATTATTTTAAGTGCATTTTATAGAAAACCCTTCTTTACTGAAATATAAAGACTGTAATAAAGACAATACAATGTTTTGAAACTGTTTTAAATCCTTCACTCAGCCTTGCCTCTACAGATTTAACATGTAGGGGTTCTAATCTTACTGCTACTAATTAGAGCTTTAGTGTAATTGTGCCAACAGGGTGCTTGGCATAATAATTACTATTGAGAGATTCTGGTGGAGCAGTAACATGCCCACATAATACAGATATGTCTAATATTATACAGCAGTCACCTTTGTATGTTGACTCTTAAGTTGGATTTTAACCAAGTAAGGGGTTATTTTGCCTTTATTATAAAGCTTAAAAGGCATATACATATGTATGATTTGGGTATTCATTTTTTGCTCTTGATTCTTTTGAATATTAATTAGGCAGAGGAAAACTAGAAGGTACATTTTATTTCACATCCTTCATAATTTAGTCTAGTTTGGCATGGGAAAATGGAAAAAAATGCTTATATTGGCAGGTCATACTTCTAATGTAATATTAGACTTCCTTAGTAAAATGTCCTCAGCTGCAAAGTTTACCATAATATACAATAAACGGAACTAAAAACAGAGGATGAGTTAAGACTTAAAAATGTGCATTTAGAAAGTGCCTGTGCTGCATCCCATTACAGTCCTACTGGTTCTGAAACAAATCTTTATGTAACTACTTGAATAAATCTATTCAGTGAAATACACAACAAACTTAAGGGATAATGCAGGAACATTAACAAAGATATAGAAGAGCATTTTTGATCACTTAGTAACATTTATTTTCTTACTGTCCAACAAGTTTCAGACAATGAAACTTTGTTAATGATGCAAATCTATAGTGAAAGAACACTTACCAGCATTGAGATGTTTTGTATGGTTTGTGTTTTTTTTACCTCTAGAAATATCAGCTTCAGCCATACAATCATTAAAAAATAAAATCTTAATTATGGATATGATTACAGATATAAGAAGGACTTCAAGAGCAGTTCAAACATGTGAACCCTGTACAATATCATAACATAAAAAGTAATACGCATTTTCAGATTAATTGAAGTATCTTCTTCTAAAAAAAAAAGTGAACTCTTTAAAATAAGAAAACGTACAGCATGGAGCCTGAACCAGAGCTTCATTTAGAACAGACAGGCTTGTTTTTACTGCCCCTTAGTGCTTCCCTTTTAAAGCGACAGGAAACCAATTTCTGATTACAAATCAATAGGTTAGCACACTATCATCAGAGAGTAAATTTAGTTGTTGATATTAGATCATAGAAGAAAGTATCAGAAAAGAGCAGCTGTTGCCATTTTGATGCATACAAAAACCAGTAAACAGTATTTCTTTTCTGCAAATCTGTATTTTCAAGGAACAATTCTTACAGTGTAAGTCACATGTGTCTTATTTATCATTTGTGGGTCACCATCAGGAAAAACAACTGTGACAAACGTACCACGTACATAAAGTGCTAAGTTTAAGCCTCAAAACTAAGAACCACTGAAATGTGCTGTATTAATTAATATAATGGAAACAAAAAGTATGTATGTGCCTGTCACACAGAATACCTTTTGATGAAGTCTCTTTTTTCTTTAAGCTTTTAAGATAATCTTAGAGAAATCATCAAACTATAAAAAGAAATCAATAAAACAGAAAAGGTTCCCATCACCCCTAAAAAAATCCATAACTTTTGCATTTTAATAGAGACACTACAAGACTATACCAGTCATTTTCTTTCTGATGTGTTCCTTTGATTTCACTCTTATCTCACAGGACTCTTGACTTTCCTGAGAAAGGGATTATTGAATTGTATGTCTCCCTCAGATGCTCTTGATCATTCAAGTAGTCTGTACTTAAGAACGTTACAGAGTCTGCTCAGCTGCTGGCTCCTTGGGAACTCATCAGGGACTGTCATCTTAATATTAATTGGGTTTTGTGCAGGAATCCAAGCCCCACAATGAGAGGGTTTCAAGAGAGAAGATTATGCCCAAAGCCAGATATAAAGACAAACATATTTAGCACAACAATTATGATAATTGCAGAAACACTCTGAGAAATAAGTAAATCTGATTAAGGGCACTTCTACATGATCAAATATTAATCTTATGTCTTCACTCTAACCTGGTTTGAACATAAGAGGCTTCTTATGGTTTTATGTATTAACAGATTTGTAGAAGCTGAACTCATAGTACCTAATAATAAGGTACATCCAAGTCAATACAGTAAAAGGATCTTTACGGAATGTAATCCACTTAAATTAAAAATAGACACAGATTGAATCATAAAGCTTAAATTAAAATTGACACAGACTCAATCAATAAAACATTTTATATAAAGTCTTGTATAAACTACTGTAACATTTTGCAGTCTCACAGCACGATAACTTGTGTGTATTTATTTTTATTGAATAAAGACTGCATCACTTCAGAACAAAATTATCATAAACACCACTCGGACAAAGACTCAAAAGTTTCCAGACTGACATAATATCCAGCAAATTAAATACACCTATATTTGCAAATGTGAAACTTATCTATCTTTAAAATATGTGGTTTACTTGTAGAGATTTGAAGTACAGTTAAGTCATTTCATCTTTAAAATCACTCTGATTTATAGGAACTGTGGGCCAAAACTATATTTTCGTGATGAATAACAACACAGTGGCAGCAAAATAAGTTTTTTTGGCACTGATTTCTCTATGTATACGTGCATGCACATACTTGCATACAAATATATACTAATACAGACCCCTGAATTAAAATTCCATACAAAATCATGGTTCATATTTTGGATGCATTATATTTAGTACTACCATGACAAGTGTATTCAGTTTGCTATGCACAGACCATTTGGAATAAATCTGAAATTAATATATACAATATACACTTGTTAATATAAATTTGCAGAGGTAGAAGCAATGCCTGAGAGCACCTACACCATATTTGAATAATTGTTTAACTCAGGTGAAAGCTTCCACGTCTAGCTAAGTTTTCAAAATTGAACATAAAGCATCTGAGAACGATTACAGTAATATATTCAGGGATATAAAGGAGAACGAAAAAAAGGAGAACATATCAAAAATTGTAATGCAAAAATGAATTATGTCAACGTAAGACAGAAACACACAGACATAGATGCCTGTCTATCCATCTTTATTTGTAAGTATTAACCACATATAGGCCTTATGTGAAAGGTAAACCTTGCCAGCATGGCTTACCTCCCATAGTAATTAGGCTCGTGTTTCTGCTTTATTAACTCTGATACAACAGTGTCCTGCCCTCTGTCACCAAGGGTACTAATAGATGATAATCACGTAGATTTGGAAACCATACAAATTAAATGATGAAGTGAGATGAAGTGTAGTAATGCAACGAGTTCAAGGACAAGCAATTTAGTCATTTCAATATTCATTTCCAGGATATTAAATAGAAATACCTGAGGAAACTAGACTGCACTCTATCACAAAATTAATGATTTACATTTACAAGCAAATATTCCTCAAATTTTAATGTTTCAAAAATCATACTAAAATGTTTACCTTATGTAAAGAAAAAATAGCTTACTTTCCCCTAGAAAAAACATTAGAAATTTATCTCTTATTTACAAATATATTGCAATCGTTACAAGATTTAACACTTTCTATGGACAATTTTAATTTTGTGTGGGGAGTAAGTATATTTTCACAATCCAGAGATAGCAGGCCCATATTAGCATACTGGAAATACATTTTGATCTGTATTACCACATTTTGATCTACATTGCTACAATCTTGAAGACGTGATACTGATTCTGAGCTCCTAACTGCAAATTTTCACCCATTAATTCCAGAGCAATAATACTGCACACCTACTGTTAACTTTTAAAAATCATTAATTATACAGAAATTATACAAAATATAGTTGACAAAAGTAATTTAACATAGTAAATTTAATATTTGTCAGTATTTTCTCTTAGAAGTTTTGAAACTGTTAAAACTTGTGATAAATGTCACAATTTTACAGTAATTTCAAAGAAGCTTCAAATTCTTAAATGTCTGTTTAGAAAACAGATTTTCTTTAAAAAAAAATTATCAGCTTCGTAAGAGACAATTAAAGCCCTGGCATGAAGGCACTAAGTCTAAATATTGCCACAGTGGTTTACTGTGTTTTCAAATTCAGCCTCATCTGCTGTAATTTATCAATATTACATTTTTCTTACCACATTTATCTTTTTCAATGCACAAAGCATTTAGTTTCAATGTCTTATATGTTCAATGTAAATCTGAGACTCCTAGATTTTTAGAAGGTAGAAATATATTTAATTGTGTTTATCAAAAGCCAAATATACTTCAGCATAAACAAACATTCAAAAAAAAAAATCTCTGTTAAAGAGGGTGGTTTTGGTTTTTTTTAGTAAGTAAACAGGTAAATGCAGCTCCTCAATTATATTGTCCAGTTGTCAGAAATAACAAACCCAGGCTCTTGGGAAAGCAATATGTGTTATTCAAATCAGTCACGTTTTCCCAGTAGTTTTCTAAGCCAAGATATTTACCTCAAACTTCTCACCCCAGCATTAATAGTTTTGAATTCTGTTAGATGCACGTTTCAATAACCAGGGTGCTTGGCAGAAACTCAGTTCTGCTGGGCCTGTACTGTGCATTTTGAAAGCAAATACTCTGCACTCTTTTACAAACTAAGTACATTTTATCATCACGTATAACCAAACAACCTAAAATACTACTTGTATCTTGTTCATGCATACTGGAAAAAACATTCCTTCATTCTTTAAAGTATTGAGATAAAAAGAAATATAATTTCAGAGCTTGAGTTCTGCATAAAAAACTATTTTAAATTATATCAAAACTTTTAGCAGTCTAACAATCTTTCAACCTACAAAGGATGCATTTTACTGCAGTGTCAGAAAATGTATATAAACCACATAATATAATTTCATCTCATATTTAAAAGGTTCAAATGCTATGATTTTTAAAAGGTGTTTCAAAAATTATAGTTTCCATCTTTAAAGAGGAAAGGCTTAACAGACAAAAGAAGTATAGATATTTTGCTAATAATCATCCAACTAGTTACTTTCTGTTCTGAGGAATTGTCTTCTGTGGTTAGCATGTTTACATCCATTCAGTTCTAGATGCAGATTATGGCAATTAGATATTTATCCTCCTTAATGTACACTGTTTTTATTTATGTTGAACTTGAATCCATTATCAGAAACAAAGCTGCATACATATAACCCGAACCAATTGCTGGAGATGAACACAGACTACTGCTTGTTTACTTTGGGTACACTAATCTTATGGCATGCATTAAAAATGTTGTACTTGTCACTGACTAATACAACAAATAGAAACCTTGGAACAATCTTATTTACTATTCAAGTGCTCCATATTTGATTCTTGCACCAGAATTTTCACTTAATCCTTTTGTTAAATAACTGAATCTTAGAGCAAAGCACAGCTACACTGCAATTTGAAGATAAATACAAGATAATTTCATTTGTTAGAAGTAGTTTTCAATGTACAAGATACATCAAGGTTGCATTACCTTACTGTATGTTTTTATGCCCTCACTATGCAGTATATAATTGAATATTTCAACCGGTTTGTACTATTCACACAGCAAGGGTTATTGCTGAAAGAAAAAAAAAAACCCAAACTTTCCCTCATCTGTATTCCATAAATAAAAGGTTAGCTGCTGTTTTTACTTACAGTTTCCAGAATTTTTCTCTTCTAAAATATTTTAGCTCTTAATATTAAAGTTTTATTAGTTATTCTGTCAGAAAATTCAAACCTTTACTAAGTGACATGAACAGTTACAGTTGCTTTAACTGTGCTTGGGTACCCCTGATTCCATCAGGAAAAAAACAAAACAATATATGGCATATGTTAACATCTAACGACTGAAAACATACCCACTAAAATAGTCCCCCAGACTTAAAGGAAATCACTACTTAATTCCACAAACATTTGTTTCAGCTCAGGAATTGCACTAGAAACTTTTAAGTAGTTTTCTGGTTCAAAAATGACTCCAGTTGATCCGAGGAGCCATAAGATGCTGCACAGCACCATCTGCTGGTTTGAACAACGGGCTCCAATTCCTCGGGTGATCAGAAATCTGAAAACATGCCATGCCACTCACCTCAGTTCCACGGGATTTGGAGAATTCTGCACGGATTCACGGTACAAACTGAAAGACAGTAAGAGAGAGACACAGGCAAAGAGTCAGATGTGTACGTAAAGACATCTGAAAATCATACAGAGATGAAATCTGAGCAGATTTCTGAAAGAAAAAAAAGATTGCTGAATGTCCTTTGTACCAGTCCAGGGAAGTGCTCATTTTAAACTATTTCATGGACATTATTTTCTTCTTCAATCTAGATACCTTGTCTTTTGGAAGGAATTTAGGCGGTTGTTGGATGCAGGAAGAATTTTTTTCTTAAGCAAGAATGTCAGAACGGCTTCTATCATAGATTAATCCTTAATTAATAAATGCTAAATACAGAAACAGTTATTTTATTTTGGGTTATAATGAATAAAGACATTAAAAATGGTATAAATGTAACTAAAGAAGAGTGTATTTTTATTTTGTTCAGGCTACAGATATGCAAGCAGATGAAAAGTGGTATTTGAAATGTTAACATTTCAAGACTGTGAAATATAAAACGGCCTTAGGAACAATTTCTGCGAAATGACTGGTGAGCAAGTTTATTGTTGAAATTTATTGTTTTAAACTTTTGTTGGTACTTAAAAGGAAACTACTACCAATGTCACTTTAACAGCAATTGTTTGCTACATCAACACAAAAAAAAACTTTTCCCCCCAAAATGGGATCATCCAGGCCTCCGAAATGATAGCTTTTTTAATGCACTTTACCTATGAGCAGTGGCCATAGATTTAAAACTTTAAAGCAAACTGTGCAGCCTTAGCAGAGCTGTTTGTGTAAGCACCACCCTCACACCGTGAGGATACAGGCGATGGGGCTGTGTCTGACAGTCCTTCCCTGGTGACACCACACAAACTGAGGTGGCAGAATTCTATAGATGGGAAACCCAGATTCTACTCACACCTCTGACTGCTCCCTGTAAATTAATTTGTTTACTTGATGCCTGTTTCATGAGGTGCGTAGAGGCCGTAGCTGGTACACGTGCATACCAAAAATGTCACAGGTTCGGTACCCACTGTGGGGTCCTGGCCACAGCGGGCTCTGTGACAGCTTGATGATAAACAGCCACCCTGCTCGGGAACACACACAGCACTCTGGGCAATACAAGCAAGAAACAGGTAAGCAGTGTTAGGAGAACTCATATTTCAGAATAATAGGACAGGCTACTTTGGAAATCCTATTTCTGAGCTGTCCGAGCTGAGTGTGGTCAGAACTCAGTTCAATGCCTGGTGAAAGAAGCACACTCTTACCAATTTCAGCAAAAGCTAGCTCACATCTTCAGGACAAAAATCAAGAATAATCCCTCTCTTTCTTCCCCCAACAACTCGCAGTGAAATGCCTTTGTTACATCTACAATTAACTCCAATTAGTATATGCCATACTTTATATTATAGCTAGTGCAATATTGGGGGTTAAAAAATAAATTCAGAGCAGTCTGCTTTCCCAAGCAGTAAACTAGGAATGAAACCAGCACGCCCTTCTCCTCCTGCAGCCAGCACAAGAGTCTCCTGAGCTCTGAAAACCCAAAGGACAGCACATCGTTATGTGTCTATACCACAGGACAGAAGGTATGGAGACAAAAAATAATCTTGGTTGGCACTGGTGTACACAGGAAAAGATGAAAGTGGTCAAGTAATAGATAAAAAGTTTTGAACAGGCCTATCAGATTTCTTCAGCAGCAGTACCACATGCCAGAACCCAAAAAATAAAAAATGCCTTTAGTTTAGAATACTCTCTATCCTATGAATATGTTTATAAAATTTTATTTGGCACTGTTGATCCCACAATACGTTTCTATTTCAAATGATATCAGAGAACTGTTGCTATATTTCAGTGATTCAGTACGTTACGCATTAAGCATAACTTTATTTGTCACTGGAGTGGCAAGTAATCTCTTCAGTGATCTTGCACTAGTTTTAAGAAAATAGTTGTTAAAAACAATCAATAACAAAGAAGCAAATAAACAAACCCCAACAATAATAATGAAAAAAAAGGTGAGAAAAAGGGATCCAAAGTGGTATCTCCAGCTGCACTATATTACCTGCCTGGCACAGCCTAAAGATGAACTCCTGTCAGCATCTTTATCATATCGACATCTAGCACAATTTTAATTCCTTCATAGCTTTCTAAAGGTTTAGTGTAGCACAAAGTTTAGTATAGCACAAAACTACAGAATAATTAATCATCAGTACCAAGAGATTTACAGCTGTTTCAAGCCTTACTTACAAACGCTTGAATTTTGTTCTACAAAATGACTAAATTCTTGCTAATTCCTAGTATTCCTACAGATGTTATAAGCTATGCAAAACACACTGGATTAAAGCTGTAAGTAAACACTCCCACGCACCTACCATCTTGCAAATATATTAAATATCCATGTGCCAAGAATCCAGTAACCCAGATGAAACCTCTAGGATCACAGATAACAGTAGAGAGCTGGATTTTCTCCTGAGTTTAATAAAGGCGTGATGTTGTAGAGGTACAGACTTCACTTTCAATCACTTTTAAATATAACATAAAATTTTTAGAAAATTGAAAAATTACCTCAACATCTGAAAAAAACATGAAAACTGTCTTATAAATAATTAACCAGAAAAGCCATTCATTTTCACAAATTTCAAGGGAATTTGGATTAGCCATTTGTTTTATAGTCTCTGTGGGACAGGAAACATTTCTTCCACATTTGTGCCAAGTGCCCCTAACAAAAAGAGCAATTAAAAAAAAAAAAAAATCTGTTGCAGCCAAAACAAGTCCTGTCACAAACTGCATTTTAATTAAATACTATCCGGACTAAATCAGTAAGAAATCCCAGTTATTTAACAGCTTCACTGAGAACTGATACATGTGTTATGAAAGCAAAGCAAGGTATCACTTTTAAGGAGCTGAATATTATTTAATTGCATGGAAAGAGATACATGTGCTTTGAACTCATGTGGAAGTACTTATCCATAACATGGCATTTATCAAAGATTAGCATTCTCCAATTGAAACATTTTCAAGATACTGCCCATGGCCACAAGAAACTAAAGTTAAAACTGGAGATGGCAAAAACAATTCAAAACTCCATTTCAAGCATATTACTGGGCAGGAATGATTACCCACAGACTACTGAGTATTTGAAGCCACTACATCCTGATTTCGAATGATTGTGAATCATTGCTTGCTTATGGACAACTACAAATGTAAATGTCTATGAGAAATAAACACAAACATATCTTTGTTGTTTCAAAACAGTGACATGCAATTTTTCCACTAACACAGTACTATAAATACTAACTTCTGCAACCAATTAAAGAATTTGCAAGAACAACCTCAAGTAATAACATATATTGTGCCTGCAGCTTTGAAAGTTTTGAGAATGTACAAATTTAGCATATGAAAATTAAGACAATCATTAAAAATGAGGAATTTGACAATCATTAAAAACTCAGAGCCAATAAGCAGTGCTGTTATTTGATAAAACGGTGTAGAAAAAGAAAATCTAGAATTCAAAGCCTAAAAGTAGTTCCAGCACAGTGGGTGTTACAGCACTGACAGCAGTTTCCAAAGCCCTCAGCACTGGTCACAGAAGTTAGGGGCTAGGATGGACTGGTTTCACTTTGAACACAGAACCATAGAATGTTCTGGGCTGGTTATCTAGTTCCAACTCCCTGCTGTGCACAGGGACACCTTCCACTAGACCTGTCTCCACCCAACAGAGGTGGTTTGCACTATATCATTACTGTATTTTACAATATTATTAATACTGTGATCTCTGTTGCTATCCTGGTTATTTCTATTCTGTGCCCCTGAGTTCACAGGCACCTTGCCTGTTTGTGGAAGGAGCTGCCATTACAGGCTGCAGACCCAGCATAATTTGCTACAAAAGGATCCTGAAAGGATCAAGCCACGGGATTCATTACATTCCTATCTCCTTAAAAAACCTAAACAAACAAAACAAAACACACCCACGCTCAAGCCCCACACACTCACAAAACCAAACACCCTCAAACTGAAAAATAAAATTACACCCTTCAAAGTGGAAAATAAATGTACACAGGGAGCTAGAGCAAATTGTCACAAATTTCTATGAGAATATATTACAGATTGAAAAAAACTGGCAAGCATAGTAACAAGGGTTGTACTGGGAGCCTTACTTAATGGTGTGCATCTAACTAGTAGAAAATCCTATTTTTTCAATATCCTAGCATAGTATATTGATTTTTTGTATAACCACTGCCACAGTTCTGTAAAGGTTATTTATGAGCACTTGTTTAAGCATGTTAGCAGCCTACCAAAATCTATGCAAACAATCATAAGCAAGCATAAACTACAATATCTTATTAGGCATTCTAACGACATTTTTAGGATAAATGTATTTTAAAGCTTAGCCATATGATAGAATGATACCTTAAAGCAGTCATTCCTTGCCTATTTTAAGCTTTCACCTAATTTAAGATCATTACTGCTAGAGCTCTGAGAGCACTATTTCATAAAAATAAGAGACTTAACAGCTCCATTTGAGTTAGTGCCTCCAATGATATTAAGCAGGTGCCTTTTCAAAATATTTTCTTAAAAGAAAATTCTGACAGTATGCCAGAGTAATGCATTGATAGTAACACAGAAAAAATAGTATGGTTTTAAATATTTTTCTTTTTTTAGATTAGCACACAGAAATAATTTTAGGACTAATAGTTCTCAAATATTGAGTATATCCACCTATGAAGACATAAGTGTGCTGTTCGGTGAGTTAACTCAAAAAAAAAAAAACGCTCTTGTACTAAATTAATGATTGGGTATTTAAATCTGACCTGCATGAGAACATAAGAAAGAAGAAGGTAGTTCCTTGCAAGAATGTAGCAATGGACACTAGCAAATAACACACATCTCAAGGAATTTGCAAAAATGTAAAAGAAAACGTGAAAAAGGAGAAAACTGAAGTTTTGAGTGATGGCTAAAATACATCTTCAAATTATCTTATATTTTCTAAGTAGAAAAACAGCAAGTGGAAAGAACAATGGAAAATAGGATTTTTTTGATGTAACATCTATGCCGTTGCACTTTCCTAAACAGATTTAAGTCACAGTATCCAAGCAGTACATGAGAGTTTAAACTGAAAGTAAATTTATACCTTTTTTTCTCTGAGCTGAATTTATATTAATGCTCCTGAATACATTTCTGCTACATCATATTTAGAAAGAACATGTTTCAACTCTTCTTTGAGGGCTCGCCTGTTTAAACCCAAATCCCCTCCCTGGCTTTAACTGGTGAAGTAGAATATGAGCAAATACACCCCTGCAACATTTTGGAGTCTGTTGCAGCTACCTTCAGCTCAAAAGCACGAGTCCTAGAGAATATTGTTTAATGTCCATAGAAGAATACCCTCCCTCTTATTAAGGACATGCATAATCCAGGGACAAGAAGCCTTTAGGGGAAAAACTGAGCCAGAAGATGTGTCTTTTGGAATATAAAAGGCCATCTGTTTTAGAGGTAGCAAATTAGTCTGATTCAGATTCAAAGCTTCCAAGATGATGTGTCAGAAACCTTGAAGATACAAAATACCCTCTGTGCCAAACTGCAGATCCAGATACAAAATTACACTCTATCATGGCCACAAGGAGATGATTCAGAGGCAGACTTATGCCATCTCCCCAAAATCATTTTTACAGGTTACATGAATACAGATATTAACAGAACTCTATGGACAAACCACAACGACTCTAAGTCTTTACCAGGCTCCTTTGCTAGAGATGCTTTTCCCATCCTAGGAACTTAGTAGATCCTAGTGATTGATGCAATATTTACTTCAAATCAGACTAATTTTCCATATATCCAAATGACAGATCCAAGTGTATTTCACATGACCAAGCAGAAATGCAACTTGGGTATCCTCCAGTTTGCAGATTATGCCAAATTGCTTGTGGATAGAAGCACCTTATATTCATAGGGATCTCATCAAGCCAGAAAAATGGGACAACAGAACCCTCACAGAGAAAATAACCTCTTTTGGAATACCACTTTCAAACAGTAATGCAGGTTAAGGACCGATTTAGCAGGTAGCAGTTCTGCAGAAAGTCTTGCAGGACTCAGAAGAAATAGGTTTTTAGTAATTAGAACAGACACGTAAAGAGATTATGTTATCTCCAGCTTCTGAGATTTACCGAATTCAGACAGACAAATCATTAGGAACTCTGTCCAACTGGGAAGTCACTCCTGCTCAGAGCAGGAGGTTGGGCTAGGTAAACTTTCTCAGAAATAACCTAATGGTACCAGCACAGGATTTGAGAGAGTGAACTACTTCCTGACAATATCAATGAGCAATTTACTCTCCAGAACTGAAGCTTGCTTGAGAAGAACCAGTTGTGAACATACAGGTGAGAGAGCAAATGAAAATATGTTATCCAGCCTTTTTCCACAAGAACATGCACATTTGACAGCATAATTTACATCAAGTTTTCTAATCTAGCCAGTCAGTTTCTGTGCTGATTGTGTGCTTTTCCCACAGTAATAGTAATTCTACTTCAGGTAAATGAAATGTGTTTCCAAGCCAAACCAACCAGATTCTGAAGGAGTAAAACTAATAGATCCTTTCCTGTAGAGTTTTGCTCCAAAGTCGATAGCTCCTGTGGCTTCCCTGGTTTCTAATAAAGGCCGATGCCACATTATACCTTGCCCTCTCAGGGGAATAAGAACTTTCTCTTCTAACCATTGCTTATATTCCCAGGACTCACAGTACTGAAAAATCTTTCAGACTTCCAGCTCTCCACCACATTTATTCTGGAATGACAATATCAAGAAGATTTTAGCAACAGACGCACAGACACACTCACACACTGTCAACACAACTGCCCTAAGAAGTCCCTTCTGTGTCACCAACCTGGAAAACACTAATGAGCCACGAACTTGGAAGTTCTGCATTCATTCTCAGAGTTCTGTACGCATCCTCCGCAATTTCGAGTTCAGAGCAGTAGCTGCTATTGGTCCATGTCAGTTCATCTAGAAGACATTTTAGTCTAGAAAACTAAACTGACTCTAAGGATGGCTTGCCAGAAAATTTTCATTACGAAGCAGAAAAAGTCCTACTTTAAAGAGAACAATGAGTTCATTCCTATGAAACTGTTAAGTGAAGATTCCAGGAAACTTCAAGAAAACAACCTCTTAATTTAATAATCTAGTCCAGAAACTGAAGAAATGGAATTATTCAATATAGTATTTTCCTTAAGAAATGGTATTTCAATTTCAAAATTAAACATCAATCCTACTTGATTTCCTACACATCTTCCTCTTCTCTCAATTGAACAACAGTGTATTTTATAGATTAAAAGCTAAATGTCTGTTGCTAAACTGATCCTCTTTTTCATTTAGAATTCATCATGAATTTAAACAGTAAATATAAAATATAGCTAGATGATCATCATGATATCCTGGGATCTGAACTTTACCTAAGCATAACTGTGATACGGGTTCCATGCAAGGTAGAACTCTCAGTAATGACATTAGCATTAGGTGCTTAGGTACTGCCAAGGTAGTAATTTGAATTAATCCAGTTTGGAACCACCTTCATGAAGAAGCTTAAAAAGAATTACTAAATTTTAATGGCCTCACTTTATTCAGGTTCCAAAATTGAAGGAACTACCCAGAAAAAGGCTTTTAAAAATCTGAGCTCAAAAACCCAGTAAGAATAAAGCTTAAAAAGCTTTGAAAATCAGAATCAAACAGAACCACTCAATGTTATTCTGGCCTGATATACACACAAACACTGTCTTCACACTGTGGTTTTGCTGTTTGAGGAACTTCTTTCTGTTTGATTGTTCAGCTAATATATTGCTGCAGGTATTAAATTTTGGTTTACATTTAAAATGGTGTTCCTACAATGTGTATCCCCAGAAGAGTGGACCTGGGTCATCTCAGTTATTAAAACACTACAAATTAATTACATGACTTACTGCTTTGCTAACTTCTTAGGAAGTTTTCTTCATCTTCTGAGCATCTTCCCTGCGTTTTCACAAATGCTCCTAAATCTGTAAAAAAATAAATTTTAAAGTAACTCAAAATGTATATACATAGAAACACTCAGCTCTCAAATCTCGTTTTTATCTCAACTGCTTGCACACATTTATCCAATCAAGCAAAATGTCATTCTTCATACCAGGCTAATCTCAGATTAAGAAAATCGCTAAAGGTTTATGAAGTCAACCAGGTAGGAAAAAAAAATGCACAAATCACACATACTTCAAGTGCTGTCATTTACTGCGGTGGTACAGGATTTGACTAGTCTCGGTTGAAGGGTGGAAAATTTGAATGTTCATGGTGTTTAATGGCAGAGATCTCGGGTAAGAGGAGGATTGGATCAAAGAAACACAAGTTTGAATTCTCCTGGTGAAAAAAACACTTTATCTGAATCCAGAGCAGAAAACACCATGTAGCCAGTCCAGACCATTATTATAAGAAAAGCAATCATCGTCACCAGCAGAAAATTCAAGATACACATTTATATGGAAACCATATTCCTGAGGTCAACCTTCTCCCCCACCACCAGCATAGGTATCAAGGCAAGAACTGGCCATTTTCAAGAGTTTTCAGAATTTATATGCACATTTCCACGTCTAAGAGTGAGCCAGCAGAAGACCTACTTCCACATGAAAGGAATCCCTTATCAAAAAAGGAACATCAAGCCACGGACAAGGGCCAGTTCTACCCGAAGGGTACACAAAGTGTCCCGACTAAACAGAACTGAAATATACCGTGCAGAGGTGGAACATGGAAGGAACATGCTTTTTAAGATGTTATATTTCTTTCAATAATGTTGTCATAAGCCAATGAATTCTTTAATTCCTACATCTTCAACGCCTTCTGCCATCAGTTAATACTCAGTAGGTTGGGTGCTGGAAGTCTATTGCACACACCAGGAGCAGTGAGCACAGTGATTCCAAGGACTGTGCTCACTGGTTTGTAGCTCCAGTGAACAGGTTGCTGCAGTTCTAATTTTATGTGCTTTTCAAAGGCAGTCACAAAATGAATATCAAAGCACATAAGTAATCCACATTGGGAAATCTGTCAGAAATTGTTGGGAAAATAAAGTGAATCAATAGTATGTCAAGGGACTCAAATGGAAAAAAAATATTGAATATTCATTTTCTTGGTTTCAGAGGAGCAGGGATTTAGTAGAAGTGGAGCAGTTGTAGGATTTTCGACTTTCTTGAAAACATTCAAATAATTTTTGTGATGTGCTTTGAATTCAAAATATAATTAGAGCCTCTAAAATTACACTTTCCATCTTCATGTTGTGTACTGACATGTGTTCAGCATCATTAGGAGAAGTCTGAATGGCACAACAGCTTTTAAGTATATTGTTGCAAGAAAAAAGTATAACAACAAGAATTCTCACTTTCTCCTTACCATGCAGAAATACACAGAAAGAGCCATACATTTGAAAGTACTGCTACAAATGTTGCTAAGTAGAAGAAAATACAAAATGTACCTGGGTTCATTTCAGTGTTTTAATGAGATTTACAGCATATCAAATATATATATTTTTTTATGTGGTTTACATTCCAGGAAATCTGATATGCTCATACAAGCAACTCTTAATGGAGGGCTATGTCTGTCCAGTCTGTTACTTAGGCTGCAAACTTCATCCATTTGCCAAACAGCTATAAATACGGTTTTACACAGACCAGATTATGCAATTTCAATATTGGAATAAACAGAAGCACACTTCTATTTTTTTATCACTGTTTTCTGTAAGAAAAAGATCAGGTCCCTTCATCTTACACATAATACAAGAGAAGAAATTTTGAAATAGGTCTCACAGAGTGAACTGGGGCAGGAAGAGGGGACAGTGCAACACCAGAACATTTTACCTAATATTTATTTATTTTTGCATTTATGCAAATACTTACAGACAATGCTATAATCAATGCATGGAGCAAGTTATTAAATCTCCCCATTAAAGTTGAAACTTTGACAACCAGCTAACCCTTGGTTTATATTTCACAATCTTCACCTGCCCCTTTTTCTTTGAAGAATTCAAAGAGTAATCAGTAATTACTTCTAGAAAAGTGAAATACATTTTCAAAATTTACTCAAACAATTAACACAATAATTGCAAACATAACTCCTAATATTCAATGCTCACCCCTTTCAGAAAATGTTGAATGGACCTAAAAATTATTTTTTAAATTGTCATCCATAAAACATGTTTCAATTCTGGCATTACTGTTTTATTTTTTAATTCTCTGATTAGACGACCACTTTGTGCCATATAAACAAATGATAAAACTATTATGTAAAAAAGATTAACTACTTTTGGTAAGGCAGGGAAATTCTACATTTATTTCACAGATGCCAGAAAACCTTTCTCATCATTCTTAAATAACAGCAGAAATAATAAAAACAGAAAAAGCACAACTTAAGTCATTTTTTCTAGACCTGTTCCTTCCTTTGCCTTAAAAGATTAACTTGCAAAGCAGCTGTGAAATCACTGATGTAACTCTTTTCAAGCCAAAGGGAAAAGAGACCAGTAAATACCAAACAGTTGCTCTTTAAAGCATGGCAAGAAAGAAAAAAAAATATAGCCAGTTTCTTTAAAAAGGTTAAAAAACATTGCCTAAGAAAGAGGTCCCTAACACTAGGTCATTTCACTGAATTCTTTGTGGGTTTTTTAAATTTATTTTTAATTTAATGGTTAATTTCAAGAGGAAAAAAAAATGGTTGCCTCCAAAAATACCAAATTGCCCAGTAGTTTACACACACACAGTTATTCAGGGAAGAAAAAATAGAATCATAGAATGATTTGTGTTGGAAGGGACCTTAAAGAACATCTTGTTTCCCCCCCCTGCCATGGGCAGGGACACCTTCCACTATCCCAGGTTGCTCCAAGCCCCGTCCAACCTGGCCTTGGACCCTTCCAGGGATGGGGCAGCCACAGCTGCTCTGGGCACCCTATGCCAGGGTCTCACCACCCTCACAGTGAACAATTTATTCCTAATATCTAACCTAAACCTACTCTCTTTCAGTTAGAAGCCGTTCCCCCTTGTCCTGTCACTTCATGCTCCTGTAAAAAGTCCTCCATCTCCAGAGCTGTGAATTCAGTGATAATTTAACAAGAATCAAGCTTTCACATATTTTATGAAGGTAGCTCTCATGAAACAGCAATACATTCTAACGTTACCTCCATCCAAATTTCAGGGTTCTCTATTGTTATTAGACAGAATATTGTAGCTTACTGAACAGTCATCCCTGGATTTTTTACTTTAGAAAGCATTCAGCCATTAAAAGGCCACTCTGCCCTCCACTTTGTCAAGTGGGACAATCCTGGCAGTCTGCTATTGCACCTTCATCCTCCACAGATTCATATACGTATTTCAACTGTGCACACTTTAGTCCATACATATAGGCCCCCTCTAATACATTAACTCTTATGGGAAAGATTATTCCACTATGATCCAATTGCCAGCCAGCACACTTTTCAAGATCATTCTACTTCTAAAATTGAAAGTCTGAGCCATTCAGGACAACATTCATCTTGTATCACCTGGGAAAGCTTTGCAACTTTAGCAGCAAACACTGATCTGCCAATTTAATTTGCCCTCTTATTGTAAGAAACTCAGCGTTCATGATCTTAGGTTTCCTGAAGTTAATACAAGGAGGAAAACCCACAAAGTTGTCAGACTTGTGAAGAAACCAGTAGAACAGGTAAAACGATGATGCTCAAACTATCTGAACGCACCAACCTTTATATGAGCTTTACAAGAGACCATATGAAAACCAGAATGTACTGAAGCAAATGAAATTCTAAAACAAAATAATTACTTAATTACAGATCCGTTTGATACAGACAAGCAAAAAGAATACTCCTGTAAAAACGTCAAATTAACATCTATGGAAAGTGCAGTCTAATGTTTCACAATTCTTCCACCACTCATATACCTCATTAAACAGAAACAGTCTTTGTGACCAGCTTCTAAGCAATCTGAACTCTGCATTAGCAGTGTAAAGCTCATAATGAATAAAAAGTGAAAAGCTGTTTTTTGCTGGATTTGGTTGTTTTTTTCTTGGTGATGAGGGGTGTTTTTACGTAGCTTCATCTTAGTAGAAAAGATACAACTTCAAGACCTATAGAATTATAGATGGATAAGGTAGTAAGTAAAACTACTAATCTAATCTTGCCTTCTATTTCACTACACTTACTATGAAGACATGCAATGTATGCAAACAAAACTTTTTTCTTTGACCAGAAAAAGAAAAAAAAATCCAGGAGACTCATATCACTGAAAGTCAAAGGAACTTTGAAAAGTATATCAAGTATAACTTTAGAGTGATTTACCAGACATTAATCTAAAGTAGGAATTACTCAATTTTTAATAACACTACCAAGGTATACTCATAGCCAAAACAAAGCATTCAAAATCCACAAAGTAGTTTTAACTAAGATAGTTGGTCACGTTAAATACCTTATGCATTAAATGTTATTTGACAATACCAATAAAACTATATCTAGACTCTATTAATACTATATATACACTAATGTATAAGCATTATAGCTGTTTCAAAATTCTGCCTAAAACAAGGAAGTTACAGCAGATGTAACATCGCCTCTTTGCACTTGAAACATCATTCAAACTCAGGGCTGACTTGGTGCCAATAATCCTGGTGCATAATATGTATTTGTTAATACAGCAAATAATAACAGCTCTACCTTGCAGAAGTTCCCTATCCATGAAAATAGAAGTTTCTACTCCTGAAAAGAATTTTTTAAGAGTAACAAGCAGACAAAAGTACAGTCCATCTTCATCCTGTTTCCTAGTATCTAATACTAAAAACTGAGCTCCATAAAGTTTGGTCTCTTAGATCCACGCGCAGTCCTTGCTTCCTCCTAGAAATTTTGGCCACTGCTTTGTCCACAAGCCCAGTGTGACAGTAAGTGCACCAGCAGCTGGCAAGAAGTGAAGCATTTCCTGCTGGTTCAGCCAGACGTGCAGCAGTGCCACAGTAACACACAACAGGTCTGCCAACTGCAGAAACCTGGCAGACCTCCCAGATGGCATCCCACTGCACGAGTCATAACTGATGGAAATGTTTACCAAAAAATACTTACAAACAAAATCATCATGTTTCATGCAGATCCATCTTAATTCCAAATCCAGAAAGTAAATTGGCGTGTACATTTGATTAATTCCAGCAAAGACTGCTGAATTTGAAGCACTTACCATGCAAATGTAAACATAAATACAGTTCTAACAAGTCACAATGACTACTTCAGTGAAATGGATCACAATGTGAAAATTGTTATTAACTTAAACATGAAATCTACCTCCTCCAAGAATGCAATGTTCAGGCAACTTCATGTAAATTCATGAACCTAAACATCATCCCTATTTAACAAAGCCACATATTTGTTAGCATTCAAGCAAAAGCAAGTAACACATCCATAACGAAACCTTGGTACCTCTAAACAGCTCTCATTTGAACTTTGTCCCTTAAGATGATCAGAGAGCTGAAGGGTCTCTCCGATGAAGACGGGCTGAGAGAGCTGGGGTTGTTTAGGCTGCAGGAAAGAAGGCTCCAGGGAAACCTTAGAGCATCTTCCAGTACCTGAAGGTGACTTACAAGACAGGGATATTTTACAAGGGCATATAGGGATGAGACACAAGGAGTAATGGCTTCAAAATGAAAAAAAAAGTTAAATTTAGAATAGCTATAACGAAAAAATTCTTCACACTGAGGGTGGTGAGGCACTGGCACAGGTTGCCCAGACAAGCTGTGGCTGCCTTATCCCTGTAAATGTTCAAGGCCAGGTTGGATAGGGTTTTGAGAAACCTGGTGTAGTGGAAGGTGTCCTGGCCCATGGCAGGGGATTGGCACTAAGTGTTCTTTAAGGCTCATTCCAACCCAAACCATACTATGATTCTATAAGTTTAATTTAAAGAAAATTGTTTCTAAGAGAAGCAAAAAGAGTCCTCTTAAAAACAAAAAATGAACACACTTGAGAAACTACAGGAACGCTAGAAAAGAGGCATATTTAGTACTGTCTTCCCAAATCTTCTGTATACACTTAAATCTGATTTTTTGAGGCTCAGTAAGAAACCGTGAACTAAATGCTGCACTAAAGAAGGAACAAGGCAGGGAAGCAGCAGCAGCAATCTTTCTCTCCCCAAAACAGATTTGCTCTGCTTTTGTAATATGGCTTTAGAGTTGTCAGCCACCAACCTCCACAGCTTCTGCTATGGACAAGAGAAGCTATAAATACTGAGACTTCCAAGAAACCAGATCCTTGTGCACATCATGCTGGTTGACCTTGGAGGGCATTTCGCCTCAAGAGACACAACTGAGACTAAATTCATCTGCATTTCCATTTTGCATTCAGTTGTAGATAGTAAATCTGGCTGCAGCTCTTTGCATAACAATTCACCCTTGCCATCCTGTTCAACTAACAAATGCTACCCTTCCGCTGAGGTCACACCCAGCCTTCACCAAAGCCTACAACAAAAAGTCGTGCTTGCATCAGTCTCTCACTTCTTTCTTTCCTTTCAAATGTCATATTTCACACAGGTCTAACAAGGCTGAGGAGAAAATGAAATATAAAGAAAATGCAAAAAAAACCATCTTTACACCACTTGCTGCTGCAACCAATCGGGAAGAAACACAACCAATTCTTTTCACAGTTCTTTCCACAATGATAGCTTGAACTGGCATCCAAGTAACCCAGTCTTCATCAAGACGTATCCAATAAGTAAAAGCCTGTAGACTGTTGATGATTTGTGCATAAAACTGAGCAGCACAGTTTACATCAAAACTCTTCTAAAGAGAGAAAATCGTCTGGAGGAGTTTGAGGTTGTATAAACAGATCAAGTTTTAATAGAGGGTTATCTCCAATGTGTGTTTGGCCCAAGGGAGAAGCACCAAGAGCAAGTTCTCAATTCTTATAGTCTCTAAAAACAATATAATTTGCAAACGCATCTTAAGTAGCAGCTACTTTATACTACTACCACTTCATTAGGAACACTTAAAAAGGTATTTAAAAATTCATATTCACATGCGATGTAATTGCCATTTAAGTCAGGAATTTACTTTTAATAAACACATTCTTGAGCTGGTAACAGTAAAAGCATCATTCAAACATCATTTCCTGTACTAAATTTTACCCATATTAACAGACTTAGAAAAGCATCAACCACAAACATGTTGGTGATGGAAATTTCCTAACGCAAGCAGTCTTTATAGATTTCTGCTATTTCAGTGCAGGTCTCCAAGGACCATTTGAATCCATATTAATTTCCTTTCTGGCAGTTATGCGGCTATGTATGAACTGCACTATTTCACTTTTAATCTGTCAGTAATTTAGTAATGTGTAAACTAATTATGCACAGATATTAATGTAATCAGTTTGGGGAGCTATAAAATCAATGCATTTTTACAGACTGTGTTAAAGAGAATTGCACTATTACAGTCATATGCCTGCTCCTGATAGTGTCAAGGAATTAAAATAATTGAGATCCATGCATCAATACACGTTCCCACAACCCACCCAACAATACAATAGTATAACTTTCTATAAAGGACAGGTCAAGTTTTTTTGGTAACATTAAAATTTCATTTGCCTGAAAATAATACGTGGCTTCCTATGAGGAAACACACATTTGATGACATCTCAGGTTTCCTATAGTGAACTAGAAATGAACTGGCTAGCAACATTTCATCCATAATTCAACCCAAATACTCGGCTGTGCTCCAATGGAAAATGTACAGGAAAGACTGTAACTACAACTCAGCACTGGGGCACATAAGTTAATCAAGAATCACATTTTCAACATCATGTAACAAGTCATTAAAATTATCAAGCACCACTGTGCATTCAGGCATACAAGAAGAACACTACCAACATGCAGCAGCTAAGGTGTGCTGCCACAGACCTGGCTCTGCTCTCACATACCCAGCTGCAGCTCATAACACAGAGCATTATGCCTCTTCCTCATCTCCACCTCTCTCACCATCAAAGGCCTCTTCACTTTTCCATGCTTTTCTACATGCTAACTGCTCTGGTCTCTGTTATTCAGGTCATCCAAGACACACATTTCACTTGTAAAATTTAATAATGCCTTTCACCAACTGTACTTATCATCACACATACATGCATCAAGCCAAGCAGGACAGCAAGAAGGCAGTTCTGAAGTTACCTCAACAGTTAAGACTCCATCTATTTTCTCAGATAATTATTTCCATGGTAAAAGGAACTTAATCATCTTAGAGAAGCACATTATTCCTTTCAGATTTTTTTGAAAATATCAATGAATTCAAAGCTCTGCCACACTGAGAGCACTACTCACAACATAACTACAGCACTTGCCTGTTCACTTACAAACATACAATTAAATTATGTGTCAAAGTGTCACAATACAATTAATCCACCCAGATTTGATCTGCTGCCAAAAGGCCTGGCCTTTTCCTCCTCTCCCTGCCTGTCCCTACCTGGCTTCTGCCTGCACACCCCTGTGGCCCCTCGTGCCTCTTGCAGCTCACAGGCAGCTCTGGGCTAGGGCAGCAGAGTACACACACTGCAGGCTATTGGACAAATAACACCAGTATGCAGAGATAAACACAGCTTGCTTACAAGTAAATTAGTACTTGCTGCTGGTAAAATTAGTGCTTTATACATGTAAAAGATATTAAGGCCACAAACTTTCCATGCTACCCTAGTATTAATTTATAGGTATAAATTCATTTATTCAGGTGCATTAACAGTACCTTTTAAACAAACAGCAATTTAAAACTGCAAAGCACATCTATCTGTTCTTGCGCCCTAATACGGAAAAGGAGCTTCATAGAATTAACTTGAACTTCTAACTGGGCTGGCAGTACAAAAGCACTAGTAACTGGCTTGTGAAAACCTGTCAGCACAGACCCCAAAAGGCCATTTACACAGCCACCTCGCTTTTTCTTTTCTCTTTTAAAAACACAGGCACTTTTTGACTTGGGCATAAAGAGCAGGGCACGCCTCGCTCGAAGTTTATGTGCCCAACAAAATGCAAACAAGAAAACCAGCAACAAGCCAGCTATTTTCACCTGGTCCTTGTCAAACTTCAACGTGTGCTGCTTCCCATGGAGCTCCCACACTGAATTCACACCCTCTCCACGTGATGGGGTCCAGGGCATCCCCAGTGCTCCCCACGAGCGCTGCTGGCGCCTGGTTCACAGCCCCCACGTGGGCAGGCTGCCCGAGGGGAACAAAGCACAAAAAGCACAAAGCATCACCTTCCCAAAGCTTGCCGCAGCCTCCTGCCGCCCTCCATCCCGCTGGCTCGGCTGCCCCCTGCAAGCCCCAAGGCCAGCCCCGGTAGCTGCCGGCCCCGGTAGCTGCCGGCCCGCCGCGTCCCGCGGAGAGGCCACCCCGCCAGCACCGCACCTGCCTCAGCGCCGCGCAGGGGCAATGCCAGCGGAGAGCCCCACACGCACCTCCCCAGGAGGGCCGCGGGGTGCTCACAGCAGCAACCTCCGCGAAAAGAAAAGCAGCTCAGCTCCGTCCCTTCCTCAGCGGAGACACCGGCGCTGTTCTGCCCGGCCGGCTCCGGCCGCGCTCCCAGCGGGGCCAGCACCTGCCCCTGCCCCTGGGAGAGCAGGTGAGACACATCTCACTGATGGCCTTGGAGCTCCTCGGGAAACCAAAGCGGCTGAGAAGCGCTTTGATGGGTGTGACCACGGAACGGACTCACTGGGGCCGTCAAGAAAACGGGCTTCAAGCGTGTCACCTTCACCAGGTGTGATTAGGTGGGAAAAACACTTTGTCTGTAATTTACTGTGTGTCCTGTGGAAAGACAAACATGTTTGAGGCCTGTGAAGGAAGTCCGTGTAAAGGAGGACTGGGGCCAGTGCCGCCGATGTGCGGGGACACAGGTGCCCGTGCAGTGCCAGCAGCACAGGTCACCCCACAGCAGGACCACGCGTGAGACAGGGATGGGCCTCCTCCCGTGGCCGGGCGTGGAGAGACAGGGACCAGGCTTCTGTGGGTCAGAGGGGATCCTCACTCAGATCATTGCAAGCCCCAAGGGCACTAGTGCTGCTGGGTGGGAAAGCAGGATAGAGAAAAGGAGAGATTCTGCAAAGCCCTGGTGGGCAGAGGGGAGATTTGTTTTCAACCTCTTTAATCTTTTTGTATCATTAAAGAGTTACATGCTCAAGTTTATTTTTCTTGGATGCTAATACAAAGCTGGCTTTGTATCTGGGGCAGTTGTGTGCTCATCTTCGAGGAAATGGAGAGCAGTGCAGTCTGCAGCCTCCCAGCATTTTGTTATACCAACTATTGACACACATGGGAACAGTTGTAACATCAAATAATACAATTTGTGGGGATATAGTCAATAAATACTCATTTAAGGATCAGTCTAGGTGAGACCTAAACCACAAGGCATGTCATATTCACAGTACCTACTGCATATAGATTCAATTAATATCCAATTATGTTTCAATGTAAAAAAA
>VZTI01001048.1:3450152-3619551 GCA_013397865.1 Struthidea cinerea | reverse complement strand
AAATTTTTTTCAAAATAAAAAAAAAAAAAAAAAAAAAACAACCAAAAAAACACAACACTCTAAATAGCTATTTCTTGCTGAAATAATTCTTTCAGCTCTTAGCTAAATTTCAGTAACACCCAATTTTGTAGCAGACAGAAAAGTGGCTCTAGCTGATAAAATGGTTTAGGTGAGCTCCCCTCAGCCACTACAACATACATTTTATTCTTTGTAGAATAGGTTTATCTAAAGATACACTTCGCTATACACTCGAAGCCAAAAATACTTCCAAAAGTAAAATTAAAAGAAAACAGAAAGGTTTGGCAAACTGTCGTGTTGGCAAACTTTATTTGCAAAAGGTTCAGTGGAATGTAACAAAGAAAGAAACTATCACGGCATGTGGACACGTGCAAACAGAGCAGAAAAAGTTTCTAGTTCAGCCTAACATTTGTACCTGCCTTCATGCCAGGTTAGGCCGCCTTTCACTTATACATCAGTAAATGGATGAAAGCAAGTATTTTAAGTTAGTATTAAAAGGGTCAACTTACTTCGACTCCCTGCCTCCCCTCTGAATTTAGACCATTGTGTCAAACTTCTATATTGTCAAACCATGTTACCCACTACCTTTTATTTACATAGATGGAAAAATCTCTAACAAACTAGCACCCACACTTTGAAATTATTTCTCAGAATTATTCTGACAAGGAAATTCTCCCTCCTGCACCAGGTACTAGCTCTTAAAATATGCTGAGTGGTAGAAACTACTGTAGTTTAAACATACTTTTGTTTATAGTGCTTGCGGAGCAATGCTTGTACAGACAAGCTAATTAGGCAGGGATTTTGTCCCTTTATTTTTATAATTCCAGTTTTAGGAGCAGAGCATTTGATTTATTACATGAAGGTATTTTTATAGCCTCGAGTACTACTGCTCTTTAGGACATAGGGAACATCACAGCCCATTTAATTTACACAGGAGATGTTAGTACTATTTAATGGCATGTAAACATTTTATAAGGTAAGCTCAAATAACAGGAGATTTTTTTTTTTTAATATACTTCAGCAAAAAGGTTCACAAATGGATTTTCATTCTACTTTATTGGACCAATCTCTGTTATTGCATCAGAAGTGAATCTAGTTTTAAAAGGTGTTAAGAGTTTTCAATATATTTTGTGACACTGAACAGAATCACAAAGTATACATAAAAAAACCAATGCGTGAATTAATTCCAGAACTAGTGTAACTGCACACCCTCAAATCATATGTAATTGTCTGTGACTTCAAGCAATAATTGCAATGGACTATAGAAAATATTATAATTCTATTTCTTTTCAAGCATCCCAACTTAACACAATTCTAGATAGAAGCATTTCAAAGATACTTTATTATCATTATTACTATTCCTTTCTCATAATAGGATTTTTAAGGAGGGACAATATCTTTTTTAGGCCAATTGATAAAATTGAAAACTATGGTAGTTTAAAATAAAAGTACCAAAGAAAGAATTTCTTCTTACTACAAACATTCCCACACATATTTTTACACCATGGTTACTGCAATAACACTGTTATTCATTATTTTCATCCAAATTAAATCATGTGCTAGCATTTTATAAATATTAATATATTCTTTTTCCTCAATGTTTACATCATAAAAAGACAATACAAAGATCAGAACTATTGCCTGTTTTTAAAAGGAAGTTTTGGGGGTTTTTTAGAGTTTTACAGAGAAGAGGATGAAGTGGATTGTGGTAGCAATCACTAAGACAAAATCTAGGCAACCTGGATATCACTTCATTGTCAAAATATTTTCATTTTGGTGGAGAAAGGTAAGACAGTAGCAAATAATTTATACATCTACTATCATGACTGTATTTTCTTGTCTTCTCTGTACTGTATGGGTAAAGAAGATGGAAACTGCAGCCTGTTTACTGGTGTTTGTTAGGAAAAGCATGGAAAATCTGTAAACCCCTTATACAGCAAAACAGAAGTTGAATAACTATTAAAAAAAGGAATTCTGCCCCAGTCCCATATTGTGTTTTTTTATAAAGCAGAAGAGAGATATTATTTCTTGGAAGACTAAGAAAAAGACCTGAAAGTTTTGGTTCTTTCATAAATGCCATGTCCTCCCCAGTGGGAGTGGAGTGTTTTCAGTTGTTCTGTTGTGCTGTAACATGAGTAAATGCTCTGACTTTGGAAAAACATTCAATAAAGAAAAGTATTATTATCTCACACTGACACAAGGCAAAATGAAATAATTGCGTCAACACCAGTTTGGCTTAAACAACATGCCTAAAATCCGACTGAAGTGAAAGTGCTGTAAATACAAGTGTTGAATATTAACTTTATGAGGTGCTTAACTGCACTGGATTGTAATGAATTATCTAGTTCTAGAGATGCTTTGGCACATTTCAAATGAGAACCATAAGGAGTTAACTCATAGTCTTTAGTGACTTTCAATATGTTCAATGACAATATAAGATCCCATTCATTTCCCAAGACATAGCCATTTTCAATAATATTTGATCATAAAATATATGAGCATTTCTCCACTTAAAAATGGTTCAGTTAGGAAAAAATACTGGTACAACTTCCACATGCAACAGTCATCTCATTTGTCAAGTGATTCATTATAAAAATCACACTAAAATGTATCTGTTCTGCTCTTGGACTCTTCTCAGCAATTAATATGTAGCCCCTTCATCTGATGTTTGTTCCACCTGTAAGTTTGGCGTGTCAGAAGGCTACAAGGACTGGTAAAGCAGAACTTTTCTAGCTGTCCCATTTTCACTGAATGATCAGTGCCCATATATGATAATTTAAAGAGGAAACACTGCACAACTTTAATCTCTACACATACTGCATGTACTGCTCTTGATAACTAAGGAATAACTTGGTGTATTCTTTAAAAAATGAGGATTTTAAATTTACGATACCCTACTCTTAGATTTTACAGTATGGCTTACTTTTATGTAGGAATAAGCTGCACTTTCTTGTTCAGCTTTACAAATTCATAACTAAATAATATCCTCTCTTCTGCCATCATGTGTGATCTTGCTAAAATACAACTTGTTCTATGATACAAAACTTCCCTATCATGCACTCAGAGAAGTGTTACAAAGATGGTCTGAAGGTCTGCTCATGGCAGAAGTCCCATGTTTAAATTTCTTGGTTGCTCTTCAGCACGGAACGAGCACCTGTCTGAACGGCGCGACTGGTTTAGCAGCGGAGCTAACGCGGTGGTGGAAGGCTGGGATCAGCCACACCTGTGCATGACCTAGCACAGGGATCAGCCCCCTCCTGGGAAGGCCGTGGAGATGTGTGAGGCTCACCCCATCCTCTGGCTTGGCAGCACCTCATCAGCTGTGCTTCAGCCGGGCTAAGGTATCACTGTACTGTTTAACAGCGTGGATACAGACTCTGCATTCCTTGACACAAAGATCTGCTCCAGGTACATGACTCCAGAGGCCTTGTTCTGTTATCCCTGCTCATATAGAGCCATGCCTCACCCTGCAAATAATCCTGCTGAAATCAAAACTAAGAGGTTTTCAATGAGATTTAAGTGAGACTATTCTCAGGTTTAAGTGCTTCATTGGATAAATGCCTTAATTTTCCCATTTAGTACCCTATCCAGTATCCATTGTAATCAGTGGAAGAGACTTCTATTGTTTTCAGTGAGATAAACTTTTATTATTGTATGGTCTTTATCCAGATTAGGTCCTCAGTGTGCAAAACTAGTTGCCTTTATATATATATTTATATATATATATATCTATATATATAAATATATATATAGATATATATACATACGATGAGGAGATTTTTACAGTTGAACATAAAGGTCAATGTCTGTTCTGCCAAAATTGTATTGCAGACCTGGAATTCTTTCTTACTTTTTCCTTTATAAAGTTTTGAAACTATATGAATCTGGATGATGACCAACAAACCCACAAAGTCTGCTCATATATTATAAACAAAATTTTGGATCTCAGGCATGATTTTGACTAACTATACCTCCTAGAGACATTTGAAATTAAGACATTTGTGATTTTTAATTTTTCTGGTTTGACATTATTATTCAAATTCATAATTATTCTGGATTCATCCAGAGTTGGAAACTGGCCCAAATTGTTGCTGAAGGAGTTAGGTAACTTTGCTTGGGTAACTTAGGTGTCCCAAAGAGAACAAGCATAGTTATTCTAAAATGAGGTAACTACACATTGTCTACTCAAACCTGATTATTTAAAAGCCTAGGTTCATGCAAGTATAAATGTTATTCACAGAGTGTTTACATCATACGTACCATTTTTCATTCGTCAATCTCAAAGCAGATAAAATAATCAGGTATCAGTATTCTGTTTTTCAACTGCCAACTTCAGATAAAGTTCCCAAAACTTTAATAATAAAAGTAGGCAAAAATTGGGAATAAAACCTGAATCCCAAGACTCTGTTTCTAGGGCAGCAACACTGCTTCCTCTAGTTTTGTATACATTTATATGTGCATGTGAGATGCCTGTTTGGGAAAGATAACACCTCAAAATAGGCAGTGGCTGTGCCACAGCAGTGGCTGGAGCTTGCTGGTGCTCTTGTTTTGATAAAGTCTGTGCTGCACAGACACATTGCCAAAGGCTTGTAGCGTAAAACACGTTTCATTACCAGTAGTTATGAGAGCATATCAGTTTATGGGGATGATTGTGCAGGTGGTGGTGAGTGTTACAAATATTTATGCTACTGCAAAGGAAAACTCCCTCCTGAAGGTGTTGGAAAGAGGGTCTCTGTTTTAAAGAAATGTTGAAATCCTTCCTCACCTTTTTTACCTGACGTTAAATCATTGAACAGACTTTCAGTGTCTATACATCTTCTGGGATTTTTCACAGCAGCAAAAATTGAGCTTTTGCTGTTTCCAAAGCATTCATTGAAAGAAGTCTATGTTAACCCAATGGAAATGACTTCACCTTATTTCTGTAATCCTGTGACAAATCATCGCTGGCATGAGATGTAAGAAATACAAGTAATAGTTGAAAAATAATTGTGAAGAAAATTGCTTGCATGGAATAATGCTACTCCCTGATGCTTATTCACATCACTACTGGTGTTTACACAGGAGAATTTATCTTGCATCTTAAATGTTCTTCCTGAATTGAGCCCAGGTGCCTTTGACTGAACTTGTTCCTTTAAATCTTTCGAGATTTTAGAATTGCATAGCCAAACTGAGTCTGGTGTTTCCAGAGTAAGCTGTAACAGGTAAATTTTCATAAAGATGCGGATAACTTTTTGGACGTATTTTAAAATGATCAGGTTTTTTAGCCAACACAGAATCACACTCCTGAGTGAAGTTTACATTTTGCTTCAATGGGTTTTAAATGGCAGCATGAGGTCCACTCAGACACTTTTATTATTTTCTAGTTTATTCTCAAACTCTGCAACAGAAATGTTGTAACTGAACTCGACATCACAAAAAAATCAGGAAATGTTTGCAATTTTGGTTCACTATAACTCATTTTAAGAACACAAATTCCCTTTCTTTGTACACATAAATGTCATGTGAAGGGCACATAAAAGTTTAGTCAGAAGGGGCCTATTAAAAGCAGCAGTGACATTAAGCATGAGCAATGAATAAAATGTATAATTTCAGAATCATAAAAACACATGGTTTCATTAGACTGGCGTGTGGTGGTTCTCTCCCGGGTCTCAGAAGAGTTGGTATTGATCTGACTATGAAGCTGTGACAATAAAACTGTACTCTATTGACTGCAGCTGCAGGGTCTCCAAATATTATTTATTGAGGCAAGCAGAACGGCAAAGCAAAAGCACTGCCCCAGTAATAAGTGGTAATTGCTGGGAAGTGAAGCATTGCACTCCCTATTGACCCTTGCATCCTGAAATTTCGATGGATTATATTTAACTCCATTAGGATTGGCATTATCAAATTACATAAACCACATTACAGAACAACCAGCCTCAGTTTAGATCATTGATTTTCGATTATACTGATCGTCCATATGATTCAGAAGTAGCGTCTATTACCAGTGATACGATATCAGTGTTGATCTGTAGGGGTGGAAGTGCTGTTTTATTACAATGAGATAAAAAGCACTGAAGAAAAAAAGTAACTATTCTTCTAGCACATTGGCAGATGTAATTATTCCTGTAAATAAAAGTATTTGTAGATTGAAAATTGTGTAGTACAAAATTTACGTACATTTCTAAAAGCTCTGATACTTCCTCATTTTTGTGTTAAAGACATTAAACCATTTCTGTTAACTTCTCACTCTGTATAGATCAGTGTATTTGCAGTGACGATGCCAAGTTTCTGGTATTATCAGAAATGTGTTGCCTTTTTAAGAGAAAATAAAACTGAATGGAGTATCTGCCTACCTAAACAGCTACCACTGAGCTGTTCCTTATTCTGAACGTCACTGATCTAAATCTGATATGTTCTCAAGGGTCTGTGATATCCTTCCCAACCTCTACTGAAGTGTCTCACCATGGAGCTGAACTATTTACTGAGCTCTAAGGCTCAGACAATTTGGATGTATCCCTCACAAGCCTAATTCAAAGATACAATTCATTACAGCACTTAGCAAAAGTTTTTAGAAAGTCATGAAATTTGCTTTAGGGATAGCTGGTTCATTCACTGGTACTGGGCTGGGGTGATGTCCGTTGCACACACTAATTTTCTTCTCAGTGTTACAGTGAGTATCACATGTTTTTTAAAAGGAATTGTCTTTTCCCTTCCAGGTTTTTTTTTTCAAAGATGTTAGATTTTATTTGTGTTTAAACTGTCCATCGCTAGGATTAGAAGAACCAGTTCAAAGTCTGAAAGGAAAGGAAATGTCTGAAAAGAAAAAAATAATGACTTTTTAAGCAGAGGAGATAAAGAAACTCACTTTTTATAAAAGGGGTGATTAAAAGTCTTTTTCAAAAATTCACCCATTCATTTCCATCAGAGTTCAGCATGAAGATTAGTTTCCAATACTAATTATTCCAACTTGTAATCCTCTTCCTTTTACTTGACATCAAATAAATGTGGCTACTAAAGTTACTGTATTTTGCAACGCTAAAAAGGTTCTGCTTAGTTGGAAAATTCATCCTCAATTTACAGCGGTAGCTCATGACTTGTAAAATTTTCACATAAGTTAATGTCTGAAAAGTTAAGGTGTATGAGAACAGAATATATTGATTCAGAATGATGCTTATTATTTTGAAGAGCCTTAAAATTCATATATTTTAGTGAATAATTCCTAAGAAGCATAAAAATAGATGGATTGAGTGACATGACACTGGAAAAAAGTTCTTTGCACATCAATAGGAGATCACTATAGAGCTGTCATTGCCTGAAGTGAACTGGATGATAAATGGCCCAAAAAGACAGGAAGATGAAATTCTAATAAAGTTTCAAAACATTTTCATCACAAAGATGTTAAGATTTCATCTATCTTTATTTCTGAATGAGCCATAAAAATAAAACCAGGGTAGGGAAAAGTATAGGTTTCTTTTTTCTGTTTCTAGTCACTTCATTTGACAGTAGGAAGTTCTCTACTCCTAAATTCTCTTTTCTTCTCAGCATTAATACTGTTGTTAGGACATAGGCTCATCCCTGTTAAATATATTTCTTGGTAAAGTGTATTTCTCTAATTCATTAAACTTTATACTGAATTTAGCAAACAATTTAGTAATCATGGTTTCCAATATGTAGTGAGCAGCTGAGCAAAATGCCAGGAAAACCACAGCGTATGGAATTTCTGTTTGGTCATAAACGTCTCTGCCTGAGTAGCAAATGTGAGTAGTTGACTCTTTAATGCTACACTGTAGTTAAATAATAGGTTATAAACAGTCAGGCTAATGACTTCACTATTATAACAACTCCAGACCTCCTTGACATAGCTAATAATTAGCATTGAATATCATACAGAAATATGCCATGTTCTGGCCTCTTGATTTTTGTTTCAGTCTTGGCATTTCAGAACCGTGATGTACTAAAAAGAGGTTGTTAAATTAAGATCCTGAAGAATATGCAAAATTAGCAGGTACATCTGTAGTTTATAACTGGGAAGATAGTTGATACTGAATCTATTTCTCAAAACTGTGGGCTTTTCAATTGTGAGAATCCTATCAATAAAAATAGAAATCAATTACATGATTAACACTAATAAATAAAGTTATATAAGATATGCCTGATGTATTGACCAACATGGAACAAGAAGGCATATTTTGTCAGGAAGACATTGTTCAAAAATCTGCAGTTTGCTTTTGTCTTGCCTTGACAGGAAATGTCTTTAACAATAAAGTCAAAAGTGATGGAGGGAGGACAACTCTTCTGAAAGAGAATGTGTATATTTATATATATACAGTCACATAAATTACATCAATATATGCATCTGACTGTGATTTACATTGATTTCTTCAGAATTCTATAGTATTAAAATATTTCACTTGTTCTGCTTGGTCTGCCTATTTCTGTCCTTTGAAAGTACATCAGTTTTGAAATTTGAAATAAACATTATCTCAGATGCAAAATTATAGAAAAAACTACTATCTCCTTTTTATTTCTTGCATATTGATTTCAATAACCATTCAGTAGTTCCAGGGCCATTTATTCTTTTCAAAGAGAAGGCTGACACTCTGGTTAAGCTATAAGGCTGCTATTCAATTTCCTGCTCCCCCACAGGCCTCTTGTGTGATTTTGCCAATTCACGTAGGCACTTTGTACTTTAATTTCCCCTCACTGTAACAGAGAGAGTAGTACCTTCTTATATCATAGTTATATCTTGGGAAGCATTAGGACTGTGAGATATGAAAATAGAGGCCATATAAATGTTTCACAGAGTGTGACAGATGTATTTTTAAAGAGGACCTTGCATAACAAGACTTTTTGGAGAACATAGGGAACAATTGTAGTTTTCCAAAGTGTTCCCCTTTTATATGATGAGCTATCCGCTCAAAGATAGAAACAAATAAACCCTGAATAGGACAGCACAAGGCAAGAATTTTAAAGAGTGTTATTACAGCAAAAATAAACAAGATGGAGTAAATTAATTTACCCTTTTTTTCATTATTCAGAAAAAATAAAAGTTATTTCTTGACAGATTTGCTTCAAGCACATTGCTCCTTCATTACTACTTTTGCCACTAGATTTTTTTTTTTCTTTTAATATTAAGAAAAAGATTAAGAGTAGAAACTTTGCTAGTGGAAAAGACTGCTACAGGAAATCCAAGTTTGTACTTGCAAAGTGATTTGAGGAGTGAAGATTGCAATGCTACCTCTAAGTGACAGGGCCAGGTCTGAGGACTAAATTCACTCTTCTGTGTAACAGAATTTTACTTACATCTCCCTTGAGCTCTGCTTGAACTCTTCCCCAGTTTACAGAGTGAAGTGGGGACCCTGGAAGAGCAAATTGTCCATCATTTAAGCATATTGATCCAAATCAGTCTTGTACAATTAGCAGCTCAGTCAAGAGCAGCGTGGTTTCCAAAGATGTCTATTCCATCTTCTAGAACACCGACATAAAGGCAGCACTACATGCACATGCACACTGACTTTCTCAGCAATCTTGTCTTTGATGTCACCTGCAACTGAACAATAATTTGCAATTGTGGCAGTCATTCAAGAAGTTATTTCACAGAAAAGTCATGTCTCAATTCATGTTTCCCAAGTATGCTGTTCTCCTAATTAATTTTTTAAAGTAGAAAATAAATGCAGTTGCATTTACTTTCATGAACTTTGTCACTGGTAAAACCCCATCATATCAGGTTTATTTTTTGTAGCATGATTGCTCAGATGCAGGAGCAAAATTACGTATTTGTAATGAGGGCTGAAAAAAATTCAGCGAACTCCTAAACATTTTAGAAAACACTACTGCCTTGTTTCCACGGTACTTAAATAGCTACCTATTAAAAGGGAGAAATTTGATTTTGAAAGAAGTTACTACTACTTGGTAACGCACTACAAAATGGGAAACTGTTTTCATTCCATGGCTAGATTAAAATCTAACAAAATTTAACTATCTCATAAAGAGCTGTTTATTATTTTATAACTTAAAAAATTTTGAAAGTGATGTCACATTTATTCACTTGCATATATTTCCCTAGTATCCAGATTTTTCTTCATTTAAAAGCTTTCTCTAAAACAAAATGCTAGGTGATATCTTTTTTTTTTTTCAGGTATAATTTAGTTTCATTGAGTAAAAAGATAAACATGTGAGTTGCAACCACACTTTGGTAAAGTAAATGTTTGGCTACCCAAGCAAGAACCATTTGAAATAAGTTTTCCACACCACTGTAGGATATAGCGAGAAAGACAGGACACACCTTGTGCTATGGGCAAATAGGAAGAAATATAGCAGTAGAATGATGTCAGGGAATACAATTTTTAAGCAGATATTTTCTTTTCTCGGTGGTGTAGCTGGTAAATTTTGTGAATGGATGGCAGTGCCCACTATTTGAGATATCTGAGAATTATCAGCTGGGAGGACAGGAGATGAGGAGAGGAGGTTGATCACGACTAGAGATTGATTTGGGATTTCATCAAGGTTCAGGAAAAGTTACTGGTCCTAGGTCCTACATTTTCACTGCCTACAGGAATAATATACCGCCCTCATGCTGGGTTGCACTAAGACAAGGGAATGGACACTGGACAAAAGGATATACTGATGTACTGAAAGGAGGAATTAATTACTTGAATTCCTAATACTCCTTGCCTAATAGCTGGGTTACATCAACCTCGTGTGCACCCTGGGTGTGTAACTACCTTTACACTACATTATCTAGAGGCACACACTTTCTCTACTGAGTGAGCAATAATTTTAGAGTTCCTGTATTTCTCTGCTGGAACTTAAATCCATTGTGTGCCGCTTTTTTTATAAGAGCACTCTTTCCCAGAGCCACTTCCAGATGACACGGCATGACAAAGCATGTCTAACATGGGCTTGTGTAGTCGAAACAATTATCCAGAGAGATGGATGCAATATCCCAGTCGGAAGGAATGAGACTGGTTCTAATTTTCTGTCTGGGGGTGGAAGGTTGTTTAAATAGCAGACATGAGTGTGGTGGGGGTTGTTTGGTTTCTGGTATCCTTCCTATGTGATGCTCTTCAGAATTATCTGGTGTCATCGAAGTTCTTGACGGACCTTTACAAGCAAATATAATGACATTATTTGTGCCGTGATAGTTTAGAAAAGGAGAATGTGGTTATAGTGCTCGGCTATGGTAGCAGGGGATCACATCTCCAGTTCAGCTGCAGCCTGACATGCAAAGCGACTGACTGCTAGGGAATGCATCTCAAGGGAGGAGGCAGGGAAGAAAGCAAAGGGAAGTTTTCTCTTTGGAGATGTGAGACATGAACAGGAAAAATGTACTATTGTGCTGTCATCCTACACTGCTTCTTGAATCCTTGATGCTGCTGCTCTCTGTGCTGATGCTCTACTGAGCATAAAAGAAGTGCTATTCAATTCAGACTCTGTTAGGTAACATGGGAATCTACGCTATCATCCTATGTCATGAAATTGTTGGACTCAATGTGGATATGTAAAAAGTTGCTGGCATTATAGATAACATCAGCTGGCTCTGGATAAAGCAGCCTGCCCCGAGGGGAGGGGGCTGGGAGGGTGGGAAGGGGAGTGGAATAACTGCTTTGAGTGTCTTCACTGAAGTGGCTGCCTTGCCAAATCACTTCATTTTGTTTATCTCAGAATAAAGATTTCTGTGGTAGAATCAGTCCTGCATGAGAGTTCGGAGATTTTTTAATAATGTGTAGAAATGTTTTAAAACTCTGTGTTTTTTATTCTTCTGTGAAAATCCTGCTCCCTAAATCACTAACACTGCGCATAAAGCATACAACATGATGTACGTGTCCTGAGCCACAGTGTGAACCTCTTAATTTAAACTTATTTGCCCTATTCAAGTGATTCAGCATGTAATTAAAGTCTATCGCATTATAAAAATTAGCTACAGATCATCATTTGTTAGAAGTGTGACTCACAAGGGCTAAGCCTGCTTAATATTCTGGTTGGAAGCAAAATGTTCGAGGGCAGAATCCAGATCAATACACACAATTTTTTTCAACCTTCCCAGTGGTAGTAGTGTTGTACATTTTGGCATCACTGTCTTGCCAACTGTAATGAAAGAAATTGTCATTCAAAATGAGACCAATTAAAAACTGATGTCCTTAAAAAATAGCACTGCAGCCTTTTTTTTTTTTCTTTTGGATCCACCATGTTCAGCAGACCACCATGGCATGAATTGCCATTAATATGTCATTTCCCTTTCCTGTTATCACAATATAAAAGACCTTAGCTCTGACCTTTCTATCAAAACATCCTTTGTTTAGAATGAAAGCTATTCACTGTTAGACTCTTATCTATAGAGCTTAGCCAGCGGATCAAATCCAAAGAGCAGAATTCGTTTACTTTGTATTAAATGAGCTCAGTTAAGAAGTTTCAATTTTGGCAGAAAGGTGCATTAATCACAAGGAAAAGAGCAGATCTCACTTTTCACAGCTTCTGGTTTACTTTCAATACAGTTACACAGTAAGGCTTTTGTTCCTTAAAAGTAGCACTGTATTTAAATACAGTAAATATAACAAAATTACCTTCTTAAAATTACACTAGGGTTCCTACAGTACAGGATGTCCATAATGACCTCAGTGTTGCATGACTAACTTTACAGCTTCAAAAAGGTTCTAAATTAGTTTGGACAGATGGGTTTTATCCAGAGGAAATCAATGAGTTTTTGTGAGTCTGACTTAATTTTTATGCAGCCAGTACTTTGAGATGAAATTAAAATATGTATAAAAAACATATTAAAGTTTCCCTTGGGTTCATAGTTGTTTGTACATTTACAAGGTGTTAAAGAGATGATTTAAAAACTAACTATATGAGGGATCAATGCAAGTATACTATGACTTATGGTCTTTCATGACATTTTTGACACTTCTGGCCTAACGTCTTATGTGTTTTGAACCACTAATTATCTTTTAATTCATAAGGGTTTGGTGAGATTTTATAAGTGTAATATAATATAAAAAGCTGTATCACATGGAAAGTTTTAGAAGAAAACACACTTTACAAGTTGTAAATAAAGATGTGCTGCACCAGTTAAAAATCCACTTGATTGCAGTACCTCCAAATGGGGAGGGGTTCCCCATCTGCCAACAAAATTGGCAGATTTTTAACTTGCTATTCAGCATTGAGGGCCAAAATCTGGAAAGCAAAAGGCAGGTTTTCACAGATTTAGTGCTTTCACTGTGTAAGATCATATCCAACCCAAAGATTTATCTGCCTGGTCAGCTATGATCTGACCATCTCCAGAACCATAAAACCCTTGATATATTCAAATTTTTATATACTCCAAAAATGAACAGAAGCTGGAATATTCCTCCAGAGACTCATAAGAATTGAATATTTCATACTCTTCTGTTGAACTGCCACAACTTAATCTTGCAATTGACTCAGAGCAAGTAGAAAGGTTCCCATAACAGGACTTTCAAATAGTCCCTAAATTATCCAAGACCAAAAATCTTATCAACGTTCCATTCTGGTTTAGATGCTTCATAATATCACCTGTGGGTACAGCACAGTCTAGGGACTGACAATAATTAATGCTTTTTAAAAATACTCCTGTGTGTCTTCATTTTCTCATGATAATCTAGCTCAACATAGCTAAGAAACACACTAAATTACAAACCTGCGTAAAGTAAAAAGAAACAAACTTGAAAAGTTTATTCCCCAATTCAGTGCAGTCATTAGCAGTGAACACCTGAAACCTTATAATGATTCCCCAATGTGTTTTTAGAGATGCAAAGATGGTTCAGTGTGTTTGTTTACTTTTCTGGGGAAAGGAGTGTAAAATAAAGTGAAATACATTGCCCCGTTCTGTATTCAGACACATCTACTCATACTGTGTGTATATCAAATGTAGCCTTCAATATTGGATTGTAACTAGATGAAACCTGAGGGAGTCCTTCTCTTTTCCTAATCTCCAAATGGATACAAAATGTTTACTGTTAGCTTGCAAATACCTAATAATGCATAGATAGACTTCCAGTTCTTTGAAATCTGTGGATTTCAGTCTGTGAGCCAAATTTTAATGCCACGTAATAACTGGGAAAAAAAATCAAGAGAAAGATAGACAGGAGTACAGAGCATTTAGATAATTACAGGCGTCCAGGGAAAGTAAATTTCAAGAGGCTCAGTAATGATACTTCTATTATCAAGAATCTAAGCAAAAGTATTCTTACTCTTCTACATTTTGCCTAGTTTTCTGGTAACTGCTGGTGATGGCAACTGGTGTGATCACTATGCTGTATCTTATTGAGGCACCCTTTTTTCCACATCATACAGTAGATACTATCCAATAATACCACTAATGATTTGTCTACAGTGAAGTAAAATCTTAAAGCCTGTTCTAGATCCTCTGTACTATCTGTGCTTACAGTATAGAATAAAATAGAGAAAAACAATTCTCTGATGACGTTTTCAAAAAGCAAAGGATCGTTGGCTTTGTAAATGAAAGAGGTAATTTTGATACTTCACTCCTATCAAGATGTACTTTCTTTTTCAAAGGACATTATTTGCCGTTGATCAACTCTTAACATTCAGAACTTGCTCTTCAGCTATTCTGGCAAGCCTAACACATACATGACAGCACACCACAAGCATGAAAACCAAGACTTTGGATATTGCACGCTGACAGACCCCAAAAAAATCCAGGAAATGGAAGATCGGTTAGAGTTTCTGAAAACAGACATGGAATTTGCAGCAGACAAAAAACATCCCCTGTCAGCCCCAAGTAAGAATGAGAAAAGAGAAACTCATGACAGTGAGAGACACTTTTAAATGTTGTGACCCTTAACCTATTTCACATTGAAATCATGGACATACAGTCAAGAAAGCCACGGTCTCTACAAAAAGCAGGTTTACTCTAATTACCTTGGTCTCAGTTCTACATGATCCAGGACACTAAGGGTAGAAAACTTCTCTCTAAATGTCTAGGTTTCAAAAAATTCCTCTTAAAATACATTTTTTTTTTCCTATTAAAAGTCAGTAATTCAAGGCAAACTGAAAGCACAGAACATGAAAAATGTCCTGCAGCAGGAAAACGGGAATAGATAGAATACCAGACAGATGTAGATACACAGAAACACAAAACAATGCTCTAAAAGGTGAGGGCTCATTACCTTTTCTCTTGTTGGTGTCTACACCTAACTCATTGTTAAGATATTCCTTCTATCCATTTTGGGGTCTGTGGTTATAAATTCATTCTGCCAGCTCCTGGTCAGGGACACAAAAAATCCAGACCCCTTTATGAAATATGAAGAAGGCAGCAGTGGAGCTTCAGAGAACTGAGATGTTCAAGCAGCTCTTGGACACTTGAACACTTTCTCCTACTCTCAGCATTTTGTTCTCAGGACAAAGATAATGTTACTGTCAGAGCAGCTGAGTCATGCAGCTCTGAGCTGGTTTAGATTCTTTCTGCTTCTTTTTGTTCTGAAGGAGTCCCTTCACGGAATTCATGAAGTTATCAAGTCTTGAACTCTGTGCACTTTCAGTTCTACGTCACAGCTTCCTTTCAGCTTGATCTCTTTGCTGTCACAGCTTCCGATGATTTCAATGTTTGTGGATTTTTTGTATGGCTGTTGATAAACACCTCCCTTAATTCTCCTTCCCACCTATAGAGTCTGCATATAGCAGTGCTTTTTCCACACTCAAATAGATATATAGTCAGCTTCTACCAGAATAGATACTGGCTGAGGAAATGAGAACGAAAAATTACCATTATTTTTATATACAAATTCTAATATCGTACATGCAATTAGAGTGGAAAAATCTTTCTCTGCCTTTATTAAATAGCAGAACTGTACAGTGAACCTTGAGAAATCTGTGTATTAACATACTGATATTGGGTATTTTTATCAACATATACAGATGAAAGTTTAATATCTTCAAATGAATAACATACTTGCATGTGTAATCCTGCTACCTTCTAGTAAAATGAATTATGCTACTGTACATCAAAGAATTATGTAGAGGACGGATTGGAATTTCTGTATTCCGTAAGGATAATGTAAGCCACATAAAATTCTGGAAAACATTGCAATTAGATTCTAAATTACTTTACAGTCCTTAAGCACATGAATCAAGCTGAGAAATAATCTCCCCAAAACTCATTAATCAAATCAAGTATATAACATTCCTTAACTAATGCTGTCTATTCCATGAAATGTGTATACAGAAGGCTTTCTTTTTTACTTCTCTCATAACTGTTTATACGCACATTGAAGAAATATGCCCAGCGCTGCTTGCAATAGTTCCAGTAAAAAAAGTACCATGAAAACAAACCTCAAATAAAGAGATTCATTATTAGTAGGATGTATGAAGGAGATCATAGAAGCAAAGATGTACAAAACTTTCTGGATGCATCTTCTTAAGGAATTACAAAAAAACCCCTGTTTGCAATCCACACAGTGCATTTCACTCAACTGGAGTTTCTCTGAGTTTCAGATTGTAAAAGAAAATAAAAACTGAAAGTGAAACTCAGCTTGAGAGCACTAGGTTTTATCTTGTTTTACATCAGAACCTAACAAAACTGTGAATTTTTCTTGCTTTCAGCATGAAACTATAAATCACCTCAGGTTTTCTCAAACATTTAATTAACCTTAAGGTCAGTTCCTCAGGGTTAAATGCTGTTGTCACTGGAGAAAATGGGATTTTTGCCATTGACTTCAGTGCAATCAAGCTTTGGCCCGTAGTGAATTATTTAAGTGAAGCCTGTTAGTATGAGCTGGGGAATACTGTAAGATAAAACTGAATAATTACTTAGTAGGATTAAAGTAACAAACCAGGATATATTATTTAGAATTAATTATTCATCTATCTATATTGATTAGTTTTACTAGTGAAAAACTTTAAAACTAGCAATTTTTTCCTGAATTCCTTAGCATCTTTAAAATATTCTATTGGAAAGGTTCACAGACTAGGCCAATTATCCAAATGCCTTTGACTGATACCAGACAGAGTGGTAGGAAAAATTATTGCAATAACTCTTCAAACTCTTGGATGTATTTAAGACAGAAATTCCAAAAAATGGTTTTGACATGGAAAGTGTAATTTAAGATTTGGGTATTTCAATCACTAGTGGTAGCTTTTGCTGTAGATGTGTACTTGGAAATGCAGGTAGGCACTGGAAAGATTTTGGAAAATATTTTAGATCCTACTCAAAGTTGTGTATCTAACTGTACCTTAGATGCCTTGAAAGTTTCACTTCTAGTCCCTTTTAAAACACATAAAATAAATGTTGTAAATGAACCAGGTAGGTACCAACAGACAGATATGGAAGTGATTAACCCAATCCAGAGCTTTAATAGAATTCTTTATAGTGATCACTATGGGAATCTCAATTGAGCCTGGAGGCCTTGATTCAACAAAGCATTTAGGCTCCTAACTTCCCATTGATTTCCCATTTAAATTAATGGCAAGTTTGGACCTAAAGACTTCATTAAACTTGGGACTAAGTGATTAGACTTTGGTGATATTTCCAGGACACTGCATTCTTGAGCTCTTACAAAATTCTTGGAAAGGGTTACTTTGTGTTAGGGATTTCAGGTTATCTATTGGCAAATGCAAACCCACTTGTCACACTTGTCCAGTCTTTACACGTGTGGGTATGCTCTGGAACATCAAAGAACAGCAGCTCTCTGTGCCTCTCCCTGCAACTGAACATGTGCCTGCCTCCATCCGTGTGTTCCAAACCTGTCTGACAGGCAGCTGTGTTGTAAATCAGCACACTAACAGAAGGGTATGAAGTTTTACAACATGACAAAAAATTGCGAAAGAAGGGCAAATGCAGGCCCTGCATGTTGGAATTGAACCCTGAACAAAAGTTACCACAGCTCTACATGCAAAGGTTGCTGGAAGGGGACTCCAAGGCTGGTACAACATTCTTCCTGAGAGGAGCAGGAAGGTACCCCTGGATTGAGAGTGCAGCTTGCTCTGGGGATATGTCCTTTCCAAACAGTAGATGGGGAGCTGAACATCCTCCCCTGCAAGTTTTATACAACCTATCAGAAAAAGAACATACATTGCCTAGAAATTGCATGCATAACTTCAAATACATTTGGGAATATTTGATGATAGTGTCTTTAGAGATCGCTATTTTACATACAGGTAGTTAAAATTATTAATGATTGTATTAATTCACTCCTAGATCAGTTTTCATATTCATCTCTACTTCATTTATGTGCATGTTTTTGTCCAAACACAAATAGACCTTGAAAAGCCTGAGATTCTGGAATAAAGCATGAGATGTTAAAAATATCATACATAACTATAATAGTTTTAAGCTATGCTTTGCTAAATTAAAGCTCTCTGATTAACTTCTGTAAGTATGTCATGCATTCACATCCTACTCCGTCGTGAAGAACCACTGGCTTTTTTTTGAATGACAAATTAGAGTAAGTTCAGGCATGTGTTTCTTTCTTCCACCATATATTTATGTAGAATCGGTACTTTTCTTCTTTCATCACAGGTAACCATAGCTGCTGTGTGATTTAGAAGCATGATTCAGTTTAAAAAGGTCTGCTCATCTAAATATTGTCGGCAAACAAATATGCACAGAATTATAGAAGCCATCTACTGACATTTGATTCTTAAAAATACAAATAAAGGATGATTAATGTTTTGGTTTTTTGAAGACTGTAGGGAGAAGCCAACCAAAGTAGTTTAAAATTATTACCCCATGCTCAATTTCATTTTAAAAGCACTTGGAGATGGGTTCTTGATTTTTTTTTTCCTAAAGAAATGTGCAGAATCTCTTTCACTGTAGTGCAAATATGCTAACAGAGCCCACTCTTGAGACAAACATACGTGATTTTTCCAATCCTGTATTCTTAATGTGTTATAGTTCAATGTGATAGGTATGATTTTTGACATTATGGGATCTGGTTAGATAATAAAGGGTACACAAATCAAATAATATAGATTAGATGCTATGCTGGTCCATAACTGTTAAATGGGGTCATGGTTTCCAACTAGCTAATAGACTCTTATGTACTAAATTATTTCATGGAATTCAGTACCATCTCTTCATCATAACATTGACACGCATAATCTTAGGCAGTTAATTTAAAAATTCTTCCCTCTTCTTGTTGCTGGTTTGGATGAATTGTTACTGAGGCAAATTACTTAGGTAGTTGTCCGTGCTAACAGCACTAATATTTTTAATTAGCAGTGGACTCTGCATGACAAGTTACTATTCTAAGTAGGAACAAAAAGAAAATACTGGGATTTTAGTTTCCTTAACTGGTTAGAAATAACAAGTGTTCATATTGTATCACAAAAACTGCTCAACAATGACTTCCCACATAATCAGTCTGTTCTTTTGAGGCAGTCATGTGAGAGGAATTTGACATCCTAATACACACAGTGGATTAGAGTTCTGAGTAATGAAGAGTATCTTCAATGTCAGTGGACTTTTCATATGAAGCTCGAAGAACAGAGTTTTGTACTGACACATTCAAAATCAACAATAGACTTATTTTCAAGAAATTAAGCCATTATAAAGTGCTTTTTTATTATCAAAAGTCCAATTTCATAACTCTATTTGAAAAAAAATGTGCAATATCTTCAAATGTGTTGGAAGGCAAAGTCATTGACCATTGCCAAGGTCCTGTTCCCTCTTCTTTACACCCAGCAGTCAGAGCAGTTTTATAGTTATATAGTAATGTGCAGTGGTTTGGAAGGGAGAACCCTTAAAAAAAAACCTGACATAAAGAGTCAGATAAAGACAAAGAGCCACAGAGACTTGAATTGAAAAGTCTAAATGCTTTTCTATGTGAAAATCTAAGTAATTCTGATAAATTTGGTATAAAGTCAGATACTATCTTCTGTATCACATCAACAGCCTGATTTCTCATGCTAAACCTGAGATTTGGTTGGTCAATCTTGAAGCCCAGTAACACTACCAGGGAGGGGCGAACCTTACATGTGTATTAACATTGTCATTTAATAAAAGAAATGCTAATATTTCCAAATGGCTGCCAGGGTAGAAATATGGCCCTCTCTCAATACTCAGTTGAGAAGTTCAAAGGATTCTTCTTTAGAACTCATTCTATGTTTCCTAATCAAGGTAGCAGAACATTTACATTTGCATTACTGTGGTAATTCATTACTTCTTAAGAAATCCAGATTACAGGTGTTTCTGATTTTTTAAATCAACATTATGACAATAATGGGTGGGCCAGTAAATAAATAGAATGGATGACATCCTGATAAGCATTGTGTAAGTCATTATTGTCGGATGAGTTTATAAATGCTTTAGAAGAACTTTATAAATGTTTTACTCTATTGGCTACTTGACTTTCATAAATAACACACAACACTTCAGAATAACTACTCTTAGTGTCAAGAAGGCCCGTACAGAAAATTAATGAAAGGAAAATAATAAAGAAAGCTGAACTGTGTCGCTTTTGTGAGCCCTCCACAGAACTGAAAATAAATGAGGAAAATCTGAGAAGTGATAAAACAAGCTGAAGAGACAGGACAAGCAGAGAGAGACTAGTTATTGCTATCCACAGTGATAAACACTCATTGCCCATGTTACTCTGCAATTCCATCACCAGGTTTGGAAAATATGCATGAAACACTTTGGTTTCATTTTGAAAATTTACAAGGTTCATCAGGACCTCTTGATCAAATCACAGATTTACAGTACGTTGTTAACTGTCACAATCAATTAAAACATGAGAGACTTAAGTGGCCATAGAACACTTGGGAGGTCTGTAATGTCCCTGATAGGACTGTACAACACCTCTTAACAGTGATGGAAATTAGAAGCATGCCTGGACAAGAAAAACAGACTTCTCTATGCTTATGTGTTTGAAAACTCTATGGAAATGCCAGAAAGTCCTGCTGACAGCTAAAAGCTCAGCATTATCACATCTGATCTCCTCTGAATGACCTCAGTATCAGGATACATATTGCCTGCCAGTACTACTGAGAAAAAAATTTTACAGACTTTTGTTTGAGAAATGTTTTCCTATTTAGAAAAAAACACTCTCCAAATGAATGTTGCCATGACCTGGTAAGCAGGGGGGAACACAGAGACTGCTGGTTATAATTAGCTGCTGCAGTTGCTTGCTGCTCTGAAGCAGTAACTGAGATCTGCATTGAGAGGAAGAAAAAAAGTAGCTTGGAAGAAACAATAAGAAAAGTTCCCTTTTTAGCTACCATTTTTGTAAATAAAGAATCATGCTAGGTGGAAGATTCCAGGGTTTTTGTTGTGTCTAAATTGTTTTGGATTTTGTTATAGCTGTTTTGTCTTATTCTTGTTGTGAGTCACTGTTGGGTTTAGGGACCCAGACGGAAATCTCCAAATTGTTGCACGCCCATCACCTAAATATGAGATGGAATACAATGAGAGCAAACATGGTACCCATGAGATTTGGGTTAAACTAGTAAAACTGTTATAGCTTTGTAATTCAAACACACTTTATGATGAAAGTATGCACTTATTTTTGTTTTGGTTTTCGTTACGGAAAAACAAGACTTATTCACTCAATAGATTTTCCCAGTCCCACACATCTCTTGTTAAAATATTGATATAAATGGTTTGCCCTCCATCTCTCTCCTCGTACACACGCAGTACGAAGGTCATCATGCAGAAGACATGCAGAGTTAATTCAGCTGCTCTGTGCTACCTAACATGCTCTGCTAAGCACATCAACACTTTGGCCAGTGCAGTAGAGTTTGCAAGGATGGGGAGGACTCTGCCCCACCGGCCCTGCCCCACCTCCCATGGATTTCTGGAGTTATTCTTTCTTAGGCCGTAAAACTCAAATTCCTAAGATAAATAAACTTCTTTTGAGTTCATCATCCTGGTACTTAGAGAAGTTTAAAACTGTTCCAAGACGCAGAGGAATTTCAGCCCTGGTTCAGGTGCTCACCTTCCTAACATACACATTAGAGAGCACTGAGGCTTTAATTTGCAAACAGAGCAGTGCTCTGCATTTGTATGTTTGCTTTGGTGGATGAGGGGAGAAGACTGACAGCAAATATTATTTGCTGAGTTTTGAAGCCTCTTTTAGACTTAGATTGGATTGATTCACTTGAAGTTCATAAGTTTGCAAAAAAAAAACAACTTTAGCTATCCTGCATACAATTCCCTACTATTTTTTAATATAAATTTAGTATTTTAAATCCATCTCTTGTGTCCTAAACCAGATTTTGTCTTAAGCAGCTGTGACTGAATTGTAAAATCTCACCCCTGTGTCTGGTTTCACATCTGGCAACACCCGGCTAACAGTTACAACTTACTTAGAGTAATTAAAGGAGGTTTTAAAAAAGCCAAAATTATATATAAAGAATAAATTATTAAACCACTATTTTGTTTTCCAACCAAATTTACAGAAACTTTATCAGTAACTGGGTTATCCCGTTACTTCTAAAGGTGTTGATCAAAATAAGAACATGCTGAGGAAAGTAAAGGCAAGCTTGTAAATGGGTGGGGACTGGGCAACGTTAAGCTACCATAATTACTAGCCAGCAGTATGTCTCCACTTTGATGTCAACTATATGCTTTCTTTTGTCTCAGAGAGGAAGAAACTTCAAAAGATTTAATTTCAAGACAATAAAGGGCCTTGCTAATACATGTACAGACTTTAACTGCAAATGGAAATTTTTAGTGTCAAAGATATAAATGTAAGGACTAAATATTCATTTTGTGTGTTACTTGTGTAACACATCCACCAAATATATTCTTTATATGAGTACTATATAGGGTATAACTTATAAAAAATAATAATGATGGATTTTTTTTACGAGAAATCTACATCTTTGTCTCTACAATTTTGTATATGTCTGATGCTTTAAATATGACATAACCTTAAAGGAATTATAAGTATGAACAATTCTACTGACTTATAAAATACATAAAGTTATATGTATAAAGGAGATGGTCATTCCCAGTCAGAAACCATACCAACATAAATACTTTTGAACAAGTATGGACATAAAAAATGCTTTGTCAAACTGATTGTTTTTAATTAAAAATCTGACAATGAAAACATGCTAAGAATATAGGACAGATATTAATGCAATTCTTTTCAATAACTGTATTAGATTTTGAGTCTATTCTCAAATAGTAGATAAAACCAATTAATGATACATGTCAGTGCTTTTTTTAGATCTTGAAATGTAGGAGGGAGAATTAGAAAAGAGTATGAATGAAACTGTTTGTTCACACAGCTGTAAAAAGAGCCTGTTGTGGTTGAACTGAAAATTTACTGCACAAACTGAGATAACTGCAGAGAAAAAAGTGTGCTTCATTCATAATGAATAGAAGGAATATTTCATTTTCAGAAAGCTATTACAAAACCTAGAGGAACTTCCAGGGTAGCATCTAGCAGAAGGGGATGTAGCAGAGGATGACACTCTCCTAGGAGACAGGAAACAGCAGTTCAGTCCCACTCTCTGCCTGACAGCATTTGAATGCAAATTTCCTCTTCCCAGAAGAGAAAGCTAAAAACCAGATGATGCGTCATTCCCAGGTAGGAATGAAATAATTAAATGTATATTGAAACTCTCTAGTGTGGCTTTTTTTTCAGTCTGACAGAAACTGATTACTCTACACACAAATGATCTGGATTCCAATCCCTTTCCCAATCAGAATTCAGTCTACTTTATCTACTAGTTATACTGTGGAGTTTTTTTGTCTACATTCATTCATGCAGCAAAAAGCAATGTCAGCTGATGTATTTCACGTAACACTACTGAGTGCTCTTGGTTCTCATCTGTACATAGTTAACAAAGCAATGAAATGGGTCCTATCCAGGCACCCTGTTACTGAGATGACTATTTTTCTTTAAGGAATAGTTCACAAAGTGCTGATAAATCCTAATCCTGGCCATTTCATAAAAGATTTGTGTAGTATCCAACATATAATATTGAAACATAATTTTCAGAACAACTTCTGTTTACACATCATGACTTCTCAACCGTTGTGGTCAGTTATCCTGTATTCTAAGAAAATATGTCTGTTTTAAATTCCTGCTGAAGATTCCTCCTGAAGAAACATTTCTGAGATACGAAGGCTGCTATCTCCTGTGAAGCAGATTTGCATTTACTTTCAGTGGTTCTTTCTTTGTATAACAGCTCATATCACTCCAAGGCAAGGAGCAGAAACAGCAGAACTGTTTCTCAACAGAAAACCTGTCCTCTGACAGGACCTAAATTTCTCACCCATTTTTACCAAGTACTTTTGTGCTCCCAGAATTATGTTAGACTCTCTAATTGAATTGTATGGATGGGATTCAGGATCAGCTGTTTAAGCAGTAATAGAATTCAGTATGCATTACGAAGAGATCAGACTTTATGCCGAGGTGCCATTTGACAATGATAATGATTGGTTTGGATGCACCCAGGTCTACACTTATTTGAAAAATCTGCACAGCAGCTACACAGTAATGATAATTAGCTTTTGTCAAAGTGAAAATAAGCTAAAATGAAGGCTCCAGGCTCCCCAGTTTTGCTTTATATGTTGTGATGGGAAACCTGAACTGCCTTCTCAGTTGGTTATTTGTGAAAGCTAAGAGCTTTGGTTGAGCTTTCCTAGGTCTGATAAAGCACTTCACGTCCTCCAAGATAAAATGCTTATTGATACCAACCACGTAACTGCAGAACAAACAGGAGTTTTGCCTGAAGGACTGAGCAGGGACTGCAAGGCTGGAACATAAGTATCAGAGGTCTAATACAGAGATTTGGGCTCTGACTATTTGCCTGGATTTCTGCTTTCAAATTTAGTGACAAATTTTAAATAGATGCCAACAGGAAAACTCTCCCATTGCAGGAACTAAACTGATTGCAACTCTTCAGAAGCCCTTTAATTGTGGCTTACTTTTGAGCCAGCTGTTGTGTCCATTCTACAAATTAGAAGAAAACAACTCTGGGGTGGACATTTAATTCTGTCTCTCTCGATCACAAACATTAACCGCTGGCCTGCTATCGGACCACCTGCAATGTGTTAGTCATTACAGAGGTCACTGTTACTGAACATTTTAAACTGTGAATAGCTTCAGTTTAAATTAGGTGTAAAAAAAGTCATTTCCTTTCAGTGATAAACTAAAACACCTGCAGCACAGCTCAAGTTTACCATGAGAGATATAAACTCTCACTCTGAAGTTGGACTGGCTGTTCAAGGACATACAAAACCACAGTTTTATAAGATAAGATCTTTCTAACCTAAATTATTACTGTGTTGCCAGATTAGGTGATTACATGCACAACTATTTCCCTAGATTGCAAGTTACTCTTGGAACAAATGACATCTTCTGTTGTGGATATATTATATGACTTTTCTCCTCAAGTCACTCATAATCTAATTATTCTTTTACCTCAAAAACAAAACCCCAAAACACAAGACACTACCGAAAATGAAACAACAAAAAACCCCCAAACCAAACAAAAAAACCAACCAACCAACCAAAACACAAAAAGAAAAAACGTTTGATCTGTCCTCATTGTTTGTGTTGTCCCTTTTCTATTATAAAATTAGAAATATTGTATTTTAAATCTAAAGGAGGCCATATTGCAGCTGTTTCTGATTTCATCAAATTTTAGCTCATATTATTTGATGCTATTTGCAATAGGTTCTGTGAGCCATGTTCAGAAGTGATATACAATTGGGGCCCAGAGGAACAACTAGGAGATCTGGTAAATATTAAATTTATACAGTACATTGACACAGATGACACCAGACCATTCTCCATGTACTCTTGGACAGATTCTGTTAACTTCAAAATTTGACCATGTGACACTTCTAAAAATAAAGACATAAAATCAAGATATTATAATTAAAATGTCCCAAAGACTATGGACTCCGAAATATCCAGACTAAAAATCTTGCTCTTCAGACTCTGTATTGCACACTTAATCCACAAGATGTTTAAGCCTCCATTTTACTCTCAAGAACTTATCTGTACAATTCCAAATGGTTAGATTACATGGTAGATGAAAAAAAGAGAGAGAAAAACTGGTAAGGTAGTCGTTTATCTGGATTTATGACTCTTTTCACACATTCAAACACTGGATTAAGTTTAATTCTCATCCTGACATACTAATTTTCTACTTTAGCTGACTCACTTGTGGGTCCATTCTCTCAAAACTTGTTGAGATTGCAATTTACAACATTTGTTTTCAGCAGTCTGTATAGTATAAAGTAACTTTGAAATGCCAGGTTTATTTCAGCTGAGCTCTCAGTATGCCTTGCAGAGTGCATATCCCCTTTCCCAAGATGATGAAAAAAATAAATCTTGAAAAAAATTACGAAATACTTATAAATAGATGAAGAATGGAAAGGAGCCAGGTTTGGGAAATTTTGTAAGGTCACTTCTGAAGAAAAGCAAGAAAATGAGCCCTACAGAGGTTAGTTTAAAAGATCAGAGACAAGTCACCGAGGGAAGCATTTTCCTTAATGTTCCAGTATCTTTTTGCATCGTCGGTAGTTAACTGAGTTTGGCAAATCATAACAGCTGTGTATTTGTTTAACCAATAAAGTTTCATGTCTGTTTCTGTCTGTATATGATGTAATTAAGAGTTTTTGCCTTCCATATTCAAACCTGTTATTATCAGTCAATGCTGTAAAGCCAAAACCTGCCTCCCAAGTGGCTTCTTTCAATACACCATAAAACTGAGCACTGGTGCGCTGACAGAAACCAGTGCTGTAATGTGGGAACCACCTAACCTTGTCCAGTGTCACATCAAACACAGCGTTGTGTGATCATTGACAGCTTTCTCATGCTGAAGCAAGCCTGCCATGAAGATAGTAAAATGTTGAAACCCATTAATAATATTCCCACTATTTTCTCCAGGCAATGACTGTCAAATGAATGACCACACATTTGGTAGATAAAGGTCCAGGAAACATTTCACAATGCAGCTGCTTTTCGGAAGTCCTGTTTGCAAAACACAGGATGAACACAACTTATCTCAATATTTCCAGGCAACTCCTGATTCTCTAGATAGATACTTATAATTTAATAATATATTTATGTCTAAGAAATGTAATTCCTAAGTAGCTCTACTCTTTTTGTAATTGTAACAAATTTTGCAAGGTAAGGAATAATGTCCTTTGATCTGTTTTAAGATCAAAGTAGCCAATGCCTCTAAAAGTCATTGAAAATTACTTTTGAAAACAATAAATAATACCAATAAAAATTGAACAAAATATTTAAATATATGAGAATTCCATCAATACAAATTCACCAAGTAAAATATTATAATTTGAAATTAGTTCACACTAAACTCATCAGGTGTAAGTGCCCATGCACTGGTTAAAAAGAAAAAAAAAAAGAATTAGATACACAAACTTTTATTCAAATGTTACTTTTTTTCTGGAGAAAATTTGAAAAAAACCCACAGAAAACATATAATGTACCAAGGAAGAACATGATACTCAGCATGCTCAAAGAAACAGGCTCTGTATCTCTGACTCACAATCAGTTTTTGGCTTGCCTCTCAAGAACATGAAAGGCTTTTTGGAGAGCCATAGACGGATCATCAAATATTTAGTACCTGCAAATGCATTAATTAAGAGAGCAATCCCAGAAGATAGTCTGGCTTTCAACCCTCTCCTTAAAGCTAAGAGAACATTCTTATCTTTGAAATACCATTTATTCCTTTTCCATTTACCTTCAGACTAAAATCCCCTAATCGACTGCAGGAAAGCAAACCTCTCTTCCATTACTGAAGTTGCTTCCACAGTTATAACCCTCGCACATAACATTTCCACAGTACCTTTTAATCTCACATACTAGCACACTGACACCTTCTGTCAGTACTACCCAGAATCTAACTTTTTGCTTACTTTCAATTTCTCAAACGAAACGGACACAACACACAAAGCTGTGACACTGCAAGGAAGCTGATGAACCACCCTGCACCAAGACCTTCCTGGTGGGCCTTCAGCAGAAATGTGCTCTACAGTTGGTGTTGTTTCTCTCTTTTCTGCCCTATTGGGCCTGGAGGGAACTGTGGGATGAGAACATCCCCATGCTGCTCTGTAGTTATGGAAGGTACAGAGCTCCAGCCAGGGCAGATTTTTATTCCAGAGGCTGGGATACTGGGCCAGTCTTTGTTTGTCAAACTGGCCTGTACACCTGCATGGAGTGCTAGAACAGCCTCCTCCACTTAACTCAGTATTATCAGTGGAGTAAAGCAATGCTCCTTGCGGGTAAGTTTGGCCAAGAAGCTGAGAATTGGCAGTGATCAATAGCAGATATTTTTGCCTGTTATGGACTGGATTCAATAAGCACCGATACCACTTGCTCACCAAGATTGAGGATTCTTCAAACTGCAGCTTGCAACACCAACAGGAATAAATATATACATTGTTGAACTTGACCTTATAAACATGTGCAAGAGCTCAACATTTATCTCAATACATCATGAAAACTGTAAAAATATTGTCCATAATAATCTGTTGCTAATTCCAGAGAAAATCAAAAGCAGCACACTGAAGCCAGTGGAGATGTGACTCTTAAATATGTCCTCTGAATCAGACAATCATTTGCTTACAGCTTCATTCTGTGGCCTTTGCAGCACTGATAATGCTGCAATGACATCAAGACACTAAAATAGAGAAAGGAAGGATAGCAGCTATGAAATGAGACTCCACATCCCGTACAAAAATAGGCCTCTGCATTATCTGTCACAAAAGAACAATCTCAATTCAAAATAAAATGAACATATACAATATATTTTAATGATATTTGAGGAATACTAATCCATAGCTATAGTAAGCCATCAAGGACTGAGGTATTGCTATTGGAAAAAAAAAGTTGTTCTCAAATATAAAAAAGGTGGGTTTAAAAAAAATACATCAGCATCATTTTGTATGTTCAATTCAGAACAGCCTGTTTCCCTAACCATGGAAATGGTTACTGTAATTGTACTCTTGAGTAAGAATGAGCCTCTGCAGGAGCTGACCCATGAAGGTCTGCAGAATAGTTGAGGGCAGCAACAGTGTAAACTTATGTTGTTGTAAACATAGCCCTTAATCCATCAAAAGAAAAACATATGGATTCCATCTTTATTTATTTCTACAACAAGTCAGAGTCATCATGACATCTTTAAATACTTTGAATATTAGCGTGCTGACTTATGAACTAAAAAAGACAAAACTTGACTCCATTGAAAGAAAAAGTCAGCCTCTTTTTTTGGCTTATTGCTCAACAAAAAGCAGAGGTTCCTAAACACTGCATTAAAATTAATAAAGCTGTTGTGAAAAGTCCTGTATTTCAATATTTTTACAGCTGCAACAATTAAGAATTTGGCCACTACATGGAGTCATGAAAATCCATCAGTCTACATAGATGTCATTTACTAAAGCTGCTATATATGTGCAAATTCTTTTAAAGTTTGTCTAATGGAAAAAAGTCACTGGGTTAAACCATATGCATGAAGCAGTAATGAACATATACAACAAAGAGAAAAAAAACCCAGTGTATGATACTGACTGTATTTTATCCAATAAATATACAATATGATTACAGAAAGTAAGGATAAAGAGAGATTTTAACTCAGACACTTGAATATGAAGGAAAATATATGACTGAACTGGCTATTTACCAAGAGTATTATTCTGTCTGAAATGTAATAGCGCATATCTGTTGTGACCAGTTGCTGTTAATGTTAGCAGTTTGCTTGCTATTTTAGACAATTTAATCAGAGATGCTACTGGTCTACCTTGCCCCGCCTTGGCCAAGCTTCTTCTCCCTCTTCCTCACACCAGCACTCATATTCCTGGGACTGCACAGGGAGTCAGTTCTAGCAACTGAAACGGATAAAATACAACCATATTAAAAAAATAATAAATTTTTGTCTGTCTCAGCTCCCCAAACCATAATACTGTCTTTAAAGGCAGCAAACATGTAAGGATAGGAGGAGGGCAGGCCCATGAACTAAATATCTGTAGAATTATATTCTAAAGATTCGATCATAAATTAACCAACATATTTGTGTACTCAGAAAAGAGACGGGACATGCTGGGTAGAAGCAACATCAATCTCTTCCTGATGGCCCTAGAACTTGGGTCTGTACCCATTAGGAAATATGAGGGAGAAGGGAGAGAACTCTAGAGAACTCTAGAACGTGTCAGGCAAGGGAGATGGATCAGTGTGTGTGGAGTGTGTTTGCTCATATATTCAAGGCAAATAAACATGTATCCAACTTGAAGAGAGAAACCTGAGAAACAATAACATAAAGATTCTTAATGCTGCTTCTTAACAGGATATCAGTTTGCAAAGAAAAGTGTGCAAATACAAAAAAAGCGACAAAAAAAGCACCAAAAACCCCACCAAAATTTTACACTGTCAGTGCAGAACATCCCAGCGTGGGGCAGTGAGGTACTGGCCAGTGTCAACATGGCTGGGAGACAATCACATCTGGAACTCTGTGTCCAGCACAGGTCAGCTCACTGGGAGAGAGACTGGGAGAAAAAAGGGAATTCAGAGAAAAGCAATGAAAGGAGGTTAGTGAAGGGGAAGAGATTTATGAGGAAAGATTTAAAAGAGGTAACAGACTGGCCAAATAATGACTAGGTAAGGGATATGAGGCATGGTAGCAGTCTATAAATATTTCAAGATATAAATACACAAATAAGACAAAAGAATTATCTAAAGATATTCATGGAATATAACTAGGAGTTAGAAGATTAATGTAAAAAAGGAAAATGTAGATTAAATATCAGGAAAACTTGAAAGTAAGATGCCTTAAACTGGCTGAAGAAAGGAAATTATGTGTGGATCCTCTCTAGTATTCAACAAAGTCTGTAACAAAATAAAACAATGCATTAGCAAGTGTACCATGGAGAAAATGCCTGCATTTATATGGAGAAAAGAACCTAAAATATCTTTAGCCTCAATAAAGAAATCTTTAATTTATTCAATGTTAATTAACTTTAAATACAAATCATCTTATTAATTTCCAATATTCTGGTGGCATTAACATTACATAACTAAAATATTTCTAAATATAATAATTTTTAGATAGTAGAACTGTTTGAAGGTTTAATTGTCATTCCTGTAAATCTGATGACTAAATAGATTTTGTGTACAAGCAGGCACTTTTTTTCAGTCTAATTTGGATATTGTAATTCATAAAAACTGTTAGAGAATTGCTTAGGTTATATTTTTTGACTTATTTATTCCAGCATATCAGAAAAAGATTATGGCATTATTTGGCCTGCTGTCCAAAATTGCAGCATGAGTTACAGGTCCTAAAATTCTTCTATAGTTTCCTCATTATGACAATTCAATTTAAACAAACCTTATATTTCTACTGGTACGAAATTACCTTTATGAAAATACTGGTGTTTTGTTTACATAGCAAATTTATGAAAAACTCTTTGAAATTTCTGTTTCCAGGAGAAATATGTATTATTATAACAAGTAAAATCCATCCTGCCTTATATTACTCTTTTTACCAGTCTTAATAGAAAGTGTTGTCTAAATCCTGCTTTAAGCCATAAGAGCCCAAGTTTGGTAATAATTCCTCTAATCTTAAATTATATTATCTGTCCTAAAATAATGGTAAATAAGATAAATGAAAGGTAAATATTCCTGTTTCTTGACTAAGATCATCGGAAAAAAAATCCATCATACCCTTAAATTCAGTTTTAAGTTTTCTGGTCTAATTTCATATTCTTCTATTAAGGTTTTTATTCATCATCAGATGGAAAGTTTGTTAGTTAAAACCCATGATACCATTTAACAGTGAGTCAACATGATAGGAGATATGAAAATTTGCCAGTGTGAGCAGTACCACTACAGAAAGAGCTACTACATTCTGCAATTTCATCCTCGAGACAAAAACATTATTTACCTTTCTCTGCATGTCTGTCTACTCAAAATCTGGTTGATAAAAGTGCTTAAGTTGTCTTTGCTAATTAATGAAGGATGGGTGCGTTTGTGGATATGAGTGTGCACGTGTAGCTACAGATTAGACACCGAAAACTAGAAAGACTTGCAAAGAGAAATTCCTGAAAATATTTGCCCGAGTGTGCTTTCTTAGGGCCCAGTCCAACCCAAATGAGACTCTGTGGCTGTTGGCCATGGGGAGCTCAGTAAACTTCCTGTGTGAGGAATTCCAAGCAAACCCGACTCTGCTGTCCAGCTGAAACCTGCTCTGTGACGCAGCCAGCCTGGCTGCTGAGCGTGCCTTTACTGGGGCATCACAGGGGAATTCATTCAGCCAGCTGGATAATAAGAGCCACAGAGTTCTGACAGAGGCGAATCTAACGTGAGCTGAAAAAAGTCACCAGGTTCTGTAGAAAGGTCACACGTTGTTTTATTTGTTGCTCAGGCTCTGACGGCTTCACTGGAAATCCTTTTATGTAGCTTGAAATTTATTTTTAATATCTCTCTATGTGAAGTGTGTGGAGGAACTGTTGTTTTCCAGCTTGGTAATAACAAGAGAAAAGCTGATGTCAGAAGAAAGTTCAGAAAAGCTGCTCTCAGGAGAAAGTCTCAGAAGATACAGAATTCCCAGACATGTTATTTCTTACAAGAAACATAGTACAGTCTCATGAATGCACAGGGTATGTTCACACATGTACACAAATGTATGACAAAGACTTCACAGACTATATTTAAAGTTTTATTAAGTGCTGTCATAAGCATGAATAGGTTTTTGTCTTTTATAAGATGTAAGTAGTCATTTTGACTATGAGAATAATTTAATATAACAATGAATTCATCAATATAATATCCTATTTATATATATATATATGAACATCTCTTATGTTCATATAGCAAATACATTTTTGCTTAAATTATAATAGTATAATTTAGGTTATAATGTAAACATGGTATAACACTGCAGACTTCACCAGTCACATTCATATGTATTGCGTATTTTTGTTCGAATAAGAACATTTAACACATACCCTAATATTCTGTTACTAACCTTTAGAATTAATTGTTATCCACAAGTGATTTGAAGTTGAAATATAGCGTGATACACATCTAAAATAAATATTTTAGCAGTTCTGTGATAATGACTTCAGTTAAAATGCAGTTAATAATTTGCCATACCCTCTGGCTTACAGTTTGATCTCCCATATGTTTCAGGTTGTCTCTCCCACAGGACAAAGCACATAATCCTTCCTCAGCCCCCTGATTGGAGGCCATGGCTTCAGTGAATCACTGTTTTCTACCACAGTAGATGTGTGAAATTCAGTTTCTCAGTCTCATAAAATCCCTCACCAGCAGTATTATATTTATATGTGGTGGGTGTTATCTGCTGTTGTAGAGATGAAAGGCACAGATACCTGAAATCCAAGAAGGATCAAAACAGGAGAGTCTGTGAGAACTTTACCTAACACCAAGAACATGTTAGGGATATTGAAGATAAAAATTATGAGCATAAATAACATTTCCTTATAAAAACAATGTACTTGTTTGCATCACCATTTCAATAATATTTCTCCTTTACTCTGGTTTTACCTTACTGAACTGAAATACTAGTACTTTATAGTCTTTTTCATTCCATAATTATTGCAGTTCAATTATGCACTTGCATATGTCAGGTACCCTGCAGTCTAATTTAATCTTCATTACACATTGCCATATTGCAATTATACATGCTATCAGAGTGTTAACACATATTTAAACCTGTTATTCCTTTGTCACTGATTTACAAAGAGGTACCTGAAAAGAAGCAGATGTCATAATTACGTGCTTATTCAGCTCATTTTACACTGAGTCTCAACGTAAATTGCGGATGAGCAAGGCATGTCCTGAAATTAATGTAGTGATAGTACACTAATGCTGTGATTCATTAAGGTTTGTCAATGTGCTGCACTTCTGGAATGTGTGATAAAATTATATTAATACTGCACGGTAATGAGATTAATGAATTTGTACATGGGGAAGAATAATGGTTCCCTTTGTTAGACTATTGAAAAAATAACGTATAGGTAATTAAAAAGAATTAGTCAAACTCCATACAACCCCATTTATATTAAATTAATTTGTCTGGCTTCATTTCTAATAATTGATCACTCTCTGTAAATTATAAAGCAATCTTCAACCATATGAACTACTACTGTGGGAGGAGAGTTTCCAGAGTATTATGAACCATCAAGGTGGTCCCTGTGGGTTCATATTAATTAAGGTTTAACAGTTTGGAAAATTGTAGCAATATTTTATGATTCATGTAATTAAACTCTGCAACAAAACGTCACAACCGCTAGTTATCTCTGTGCCTATGATTTATATCTTACCCTTATTTCAAAGGAAGCAGAAGTAATGAAATATTCTTAAACACACAGACAATCAAAGGAAAAATGTACTGGTTGTTTTTAGTGTTGCTAACTAATCATATTAGCATTTCATTGCCTCTACTTCAGGCACTAATGGCCACCATCAGACAGTGCAAATTAGATTAATTTAATATTCAACATCATAAGCTTTTTCAATAAAGTCTTGATTCTGATCTCTGACTCATTTTTCTCCTCTGTAATTCCACTTATTTCAATTGAATTTTCTCCTCTTTTCTTCACCAACAGTGCAGAATCTAATCCCTTCCTTCTTTGGTTCTCTGATACAGTTAATACTTGCTAGCAAAAGCTACTTCTGTAAATTTGAAGTCACAGATCTTCTAAACAAAACAGAACTGTAGTCTAATGTGACTGATGCTGAATTTCAGAGATTCACTATATCAAATTGAAAGACTCTGTTTGAAAATGGGTTCTCTCTTGGAAAATGTTCTTGCATAATCTGTCATATTCAGTCAATCAGACAATTAATGTTCTTAAGCTGTTGCTTTTCTTTGCTTGTTGCTGAAGTTTTTCACTTTAAAATTTTTTTTTACTAAACACTGAAGAGAACTTTTAAAGTGAAATTTTGTTGCCAAAAAAGGGTATATTTTTTTTAATTGAAGAACTTGCAAGAAAGCTTTAACTTTGACCGATTTCTTGAATCTAAAAAGCATATTTTAAAAGACATGTAAAACTATTAGCACTCTTAGTACAAAAATAACTCCTTTGTCATTTAATGATATCCTATAATACACTGGCTCTTGGACACCCAGAAACTACATCTGTCCTGCTGTGTGCCACTTGCAATTGATGGCACATCCTGCTCAGTGTGGCTCTGAGACTGATAGTAGATGGTGGATCAATCAAGCAGGGAGATGTCTAAATTCTATAAATTTGTCCATAATAAAGATAGTTCTAACAAATCAGATGCTAGGTTTGAGACTAATACAAATGCAGGGATCACGAATAAAAAAAAAAAAAATCAGTTTTCAAGCTTATACTTATTTCTATACCCAAATTTAAGCTAGAAAGCAAAAACTTTGGCTTTAAATAACTGTTTGTTTGCTGTTGATTTGGTGTTTTCTCCCCAAATTCTAAAAAAAAAAACCCAAGAAGTCTACCTTTTATTTTTCAGACTGAGGGATATGTCACAGCTATCTCAGCTTGTGAGCTGGGGCTTGCGTAGAGTGCACATGGCTTGCATTGTGTGCAATGTATTCTGATGTGCTTTGTGGATTAATAGGATTCCCCTGCTTCTACAACAATGTAAAACTCGGTTTTCTGGTAGAAATAGTATCTGTTCTCAATGATCTTTGTTCTCAGATATCACAGTAATGGGCATCAAATAAGTACCAGAGAAGAACACTGGTTAGTGCAAATAAGCAACAAATGTAAGGCTTGAAGTGAGACCACAGAAGTCCCTTTAATTGACCTGCAGGCTTCAGACTCGACTGCGACTGTAAAAGGGCATATTGCACCAAGCAGTCTTTGAGATTCTCTGGATGAAAGAGGGCAGCACATGTGTTAGGGACATTGGGTCCATTCTGTAAGGTGACAGAAATCCCACAATTCCTCTATGCTCATTTTGAACCAAAATGGGGAGGGGGTCCACAGAAGTGGTGTGTCATTCTCTGCTATCTTTGCCAAAAGCCTGTTTCCTGTCAGGAAAATCAAAGTGACTGCCTCTCTAAACTTGTAAATTACTATCTTTAAAAGGTACAGTATTCTTATTCCATCTTTGAATTCCTCATCTTACTAATTTTTCCTACCCACTCTGTCACTGAAAACTGAGTTTCCAGTTCAGGTGTGAGCACCCCTGAAATCTGGTTTAGCCAAGTAAATAGAAATATACACCATAATTACAAGGGGAAAAAATTACTCTCGTCTGTTGGTATTCACATTCCAGTATTACTTTTTGTGAGTTGATTGGTTTTCCCCTCCGTATTATTATGCTGTCTTTTTCCTGGGAGTAAAATTTAGCCTAAGGTTTATAGGTGCAATAGATAACAATTCTATCCTAATCTAGTTATGACAGATTTCATATTAATGGGACTAAGAGGAAAATCAGTTTCCTGACAAATGATGATAAAGTGAAATCTTTAAGCAATAATAAAAATCAACATGCCATATCACGTCACCAGTCATTCAAAAGTGACAAGCAGAAACAATCTACTGAGACAACATCCAACCATAAGCATAATCACATTTATGATTTAATTCCCATTTAACATCAATCACATCAAATTAATAACCACTCTCAAAGAAAATTAAAACCTAAGTGTATTTTTCCTTTAAAGTGTTATGATCAGAGAAGAAAGTCCTAATTAAATCTTAAACCAACTACGTGTTTTATACATGTGACACCTGTAACTTGGCCAGCATTGTGAATTGGCCCCATGTGGATTTTCATCATAAAAGAAACTGACAATCCCTTCTAGCAGCTGCCATAAGTTTGATTAACGTGTAGCATATCCTTTTGTGAAAGTTCTTGTAAAGATTTTCCATTACTTTAATGACTGTGAAGCCATTTTGGTTTAGGAAAATACCAGGCTATGATTAGTGTTCGACATGCAACTCGGAGACAAAGCTGCAAGCCAATGTTTATTCTGCTCTTCCTATGAGCAGAGTATTTGTCAACAACAGACATCCTGCTCATACCTTATTTCATCTTCCCAAGTGACTGATTCAACTGGTAAGGGCACTGTAAAAAGAATGTCTGTAAGTTACTGTTGTGGTTTAACCCCAGCCAGCCGCTAAGTCCCACACAGGTGCTCACTGCCTTACTCAGAGCATTCTGTGATTAGGATACACAAGAATTCTGCATATACTAAACCTGGATTTAAACTATTAAACTTTATGCAACTCTCAAGCACTTCGATGTCTGAGAGCGGCACATGAATGCAGCTGCTCATTTTCTCTGTAAAAGTGAGTCTGGACACCTCTGGACATAACTTGATACCCAGACTGTCCTTCACTGGTGCAAACTAGTGCCAGGATTCTGTCTTTCCCTAGCTATTTTGTATGTCTCCTGTTTCCCAGCTAGCAGAGGACTTGGTTATGTGACAGAAAAGTTTGCCGTCACTGTTTCAGATGATTGCGCCTTATAGAGACAGGAGACACTAATTTAAAAATACAGCAATTGAAAGTACAGAGGTTTAGGAAAAAAATTTAAAATGCACATTAAGTACTGAAGATGCTCTTGGTGTTCATGCCAGCCCTTGTTATCTTTTTAATTTCAAAGAATGTTCAAGCCATTTAAAAAATCCTAATGTAAAACACAGGCTGGTGCTCTTGTACTTCCTACACGCCATGGCAAAATAGTTCTTTATTTATAGATGAAATTGGAGATGCAGGAGAACTCTTCCCTATGTTAATTTTTTCCCTCCCATTCACAGAAGCAGAACTTGGGCAAAGAATGTATTTTGCAGAGAATGAATCAAGTGCAATAGTTAGCACGTACTTTTCTGTATTCCTTTAATAAGGTTCAGCAAGGGAATATAGTTTGTTTCAGGGCCACGGATTCTGACCTAGGTCAAGCAAAAGTTAGTCATGATAAACCAAATAACACACAACATATCCAAAACCAGTCTTTGTAAATCACAGTCCTGTGATGACACACAATTCCTTCCTGCATTTTTAAATTATAATGTTATAGAATCTTAAAACATGCAAGTCTGTTATTATAGATTCTGCTGAAATATTCAGGGCTAAGTCAAGATGTGAAAACACCTTTTTGAGGCAGAAAATTGGCAAACACTCTCTCCTATGCCTTACAGCAAGAAAAACAATCTTGCTGCAGCTGTTGTGTTTATTATAAAATTCATGCTATAAAAGTGTTACCTGAACAAAAATTACATTATTTTTATTTAAACCTCCCAAACTGAGAGGCACATTTCCTCACATGATTATGAGATCTCCAAGGCCTTCTGCGGATATCTGGCATAAATTGGTTAATTCATGCTCACTTAAAGGTTTCCTGAACTGTCAAGCCCAGATTCTAATGTGCTTTGTCACTGAAGGTGAGACTGCGAGTCCCTTCAGTACACCAGTGAACAGCTACTCACATGTGCAGTTCCAGTGTCTTCCCAGGCACTGGAGGGGAATGGCTGCACCAACTCATGATCTATCCCTCACTGACCTCACAACAGATAGTCACAGCATGAAAACTACTCAGCACAAAAAAAGAGTTTCCTATTCTGGTCATAATCACAGTTGTATATCACTTTTTTTTTTCATTTGAACTATTGGCTAATAATTTGAAATAATAAGATGTTTCTATGCATAGCTGGGATTCCAAAATAAAACTTGCTATGAAAAGGTAATTCCTCTCTGGGCAGAAAAGATGTTTCTTTGCAGAACCAATTCTCCCTGAGCTTCACGTTTTGGAGAAGCACAATTGTTTTCTTAGAGAAATTCAGGACCATATGTGTAAAAACCAGCTTTAGCACAATGTCCACAAATGGATCCAAGACAACTTTCCTTATGCAGTTACTTATATCTCAGACAATTCCAAAAAGACATTTCAGCATCTCACTTCTGTTTTTCTACCTGTTTTTCATTTAATTCTGTTAGGTTTCTCAAAAATTTTGAGGACCTGTGCCTTAGTACTTGAAAATACGATCCTAAATAGCAATCACAGAGACGAAGGTCTTCTGTTCAGCTTTTACAAGTCTGTGGTCCACAAAGTTCCACCCAATTCACACAATAAGCAGAGTTCTGCACTACCACTTGGGACTTTCTAGTAATTTCACTTAGAGAACATAGCACCTACATCAGGTCAGTATCAGAGTTATTTGGACCTATTCCAGATGAAACCCTTTATGCTTTTTTATGACTCTCCTGTGGCCTGTGTCTCTGCCATCGTGCATTTGTGTGTATATATATACATCTGCCTTCCCACATGTCTACACAGATTGAAATGGAATTAGGAAGAATTGGTGGAGATCCTGATCTATGAGTTTTAAATCATCAGTCACAGAGAAGTAGCTGTTCCTGGAACCATATGAGTACACAGAATTCCAATCTGACAGGAAAAACTCAGGTCTCTCAAGTGAAAGGTATTCTGTATTCACAGCTTGGGGTGAACAGCTCTCCTCTGGGTCCAGAGCAGCAGGTTAATTTGTTCTACCAGTAGCTTTATTATCTAAGACACTAAGCTTTGCACCTTGCAAATTATTTTATCAGTCTTTGATCTATACATACATTTTTTCTAAACTAGATTTGAATGAAATGCATATGAGTAACCATGTAAACAAGGACGATCCTTTTACATCCTACAAGTTGTGTAACTACCAACAAAACCTAGATTAATAAATCTCCTCCTTGTATCTTTCCACTTCTAAATTACTGTTTTTCTCTTCTTTATTAACTAAAGTTCATTTATTTTTGAGCTCAGCTTGCCCAGCCCTAGTATGAGCAGGCAGCAAGGAGTGTTAACCAAAGTCTCAGAAGGGGTGGATCGGCACTTCCTCCCAGAGTTAAATGCAGGAAACCAGTCACATAAGCAGGAGGTTTGAGAGTATTAGCAGTGGTTTTAGGGGAAATTAATCTTGTTCCAAGGAGTAAATCTACATGGTGAAAGCTGGATCAAAATAAAGCACTGTACTAACTGTGCAAGCTGGACAACTTGTACTACCAGAGCAACTTCTCAGGGCTGTCTTGAGTTTCACACAGATAAATGCTTTAAGCTACCTATGCCTAAATAATCCATCAGCTTTCTTGTCAGCTCCTTTCTCCTTTTATTCTTTTCCTAAATACCAATGTTCTAATCTGAGAAGAAAACAGATATGCCACACTCTGTTTTACCAAAAATATGCTTAACCTGACAATATGTACAAAACATACCCAAAGTTTTGGACCACTTTGAGCTTGCTGATCCTCTTGACTAACCAAGAACATATTTTATAAAAACTCTTTCCACTTATTTTCTGTCAAATGACTGAAATGATTTTGTTTATGTCTTGCTTTAGAGATTAAAACTTATTACAAGATGACTTTCACCAGAGATCAGAACTGTGCAAATCACCTCATCAGATTTACATTAATGCTAAATAGGCAGGCATTTACAAATTTCCAAAAAATAGCCAAAGAAGGGTAACTTAACAGGTAAAGTTCATAACTTGTCTGCTAAACAACTTTCTCTAGATGTCCCTTGTTTGCTGTACACAAAAAGCTTTGGAGGTCACCTGCACTCTGAGAACAGCAGTTAAAAGTTTATATTTAATTCCTGCAAGACGTCTGCCTCTGGCCATTTTTTTTTCATCAAGTAAAACCTGACTTGGAGGCTGTTATCTGTGCCCTGGCCCACTGCATCTCGCTCCTACTTTTTCCCTGTTTAGTAGGGTGTCGCTGATACTTGCCACATGCTCTGCCCTTACACGGGTAGCTGTGTCTTTAGCAAGCATCTGACAAAGGAGCAGGGAAGATTTTTGAATGAGTACTTGGTAGTTAGGTGCTCAGCCCATATTGACTGTTAGCAATTTCCCTTCCAAAATTATGCTTAAAATAGACAATGAAAAATGCTGTCCCAATCGAATGACCTGGCTTTAAAGACATGTGGAGACAAGACAAACCATAGTCAACTTTTAATCCTGCCTTTCATAAATAAATATAAAGGAAAATTATTGTAGTAAAATTTAGAAAATTATTCTTCTTTAAACACAAGCCTAATTACAAATCAACTTCAGCTATAGGCTATCGACTAATGCTGTTTATTACATTGATTATAACAGGGAATCCCTAGGGTTAGTTGATGAAATAAAGATTTAATTTGAGGGTAAAGCACAACAACAAAAATGTAGCCAATTGTAAACAATAGTATTCCAAGTCCAGCTGAGTCCATCAATATGAAAACAGAAGTTAACCTCATCCTTCCACTACTGTAAACATATTAGATGCTATTTATTGTGATTACATGTGTGTGGCCTGTTACAGCCTAAATAGGAACATTTTCGTGACTGAAAGACATAAACATCAGATAACTAACATCATTATTCCCATTTGAAGGATATAAAACCTAAATATTAATTTTAATAGTAAGATTAGCAAATTGGGAAATCACTCACACCAAAATAATTGCAATAGTATCCATCGCTAATAAAATATTTAAGTTCCAAGAGCATTAAAAGTACAGGTGGGATTCAGCAGGAGTTTATATGCTGTCCTGACACATGTCATAAACAGATTTTATACAAAAAAAGAATACGGATTTTCCACCAAAGCAGAATGAGTCACAGTAATGGGAATTAAGATAAAAGATATTAAAAAAAAACAAACAACAAAACCCATCCTGTGGAAAACATTGCTTGTAACAAGAGAGAGGAGCAGGATCCTCCAGCAGGGTTGCAGATGCCGCGCAGTCACCGCGGGTAGGGAGGCCACATCACTGCCACTGTCCAGCTGTGCCGTGGGGGTTCGGACACTCACAGCAGCTCTCTGTGGGGCCAGCCTGAGCTCAGTAGATCAAATTCGCCTGAAACCACCCCAAGCAAACACAGCCGTGTGCCAGCACAGCCAGGCTGTCCTTGAAGGCAGAGCTGCTGCTTTGTAGAGCCAGAGTCATGAGCTTTCCTAGCCCTCTTTGTGCCATGCCTAGAGCTCCTGGGCTGAGCCGGCTCCCCTCTTGGCTTAGCACCACACTCTCCCAGCAACTTTTGGCACTTAGTGCAGGCCTCAGCCGGACTCCAGTTTCAGTCCCATGGGCTGCACAATTGGAATATTCTGCTGGTCAGCTGTCACAGACACCCATTACCAAATCTAAGAGAAAAGTGACTTTGGGGTTCCTTGTTCCGTGCCTGTACAAGACCTTTGCTTTGCCAACACCTGACCCCCAAAAAGTTGATGTGTTATTTTTGGAGTAGTGCCAAGGAAACGGGATATTTTTGGTAGTATCATGACATTATAAAAGACTGTAGTTAGAGAAGACTTGGAAAAAGGCAAAACTCAGCTAACTGCCAGGGATGCCCCTTTACCCCATCCCTTTCCCTTCAAAGGTGTTACCAGAGACAACCACGGACACGAAGCGATCAGAACTGTGCAAGTCTGTTCGAGAGGGGAAATCACGAAGGGACGTTGTCTGATGTGCAATCTGAAACCACGTTAGATTCACATTGCAGGAGTAGGGGCTGAGTCTTGGCTACAGCCTCCCCATTTGAATTCACATTTTCACAAAGGCAGTCCTTTCATGTTTTGAAATTCATCTGGAAAAAAGTTGGATTCCTTAGACATTTTGCTCCACACTGCTTTTTCCCATGCTGTTCCTCATTTCCAAGTAGTTCCTACTACTATTATTTTAAACTTTTCTAAGTATTGCTTTTGCTCTAATATTTTAATACTGCATGCGTTTAATATCAGCCATCCTTAAGGGACTTTTCCTTTCCTGCACTGTTTTTCTTGACATTGTTATCATTCCTGTAAGCATTGCTTTGAATAATCAAATGGTGGCCTGTAGACACTGAAAGAAGAAAGGTCAGATACTGTATATGACATATGATTTGCACATCCTTGAAAGGGAAATGAGTCATCTACATAATACAAACAATAACTCAGTTGCATATGACTGAGATGCTAAAGATAAGATATGTTTATAAATGAATAAACTTCCTGATTATAGTGACATATTATGGTAATTTTTCTTAAAAAAATAGGACTATTTTGTGTAGCAACGTTTCAGTTAAAAATAACGCTGCATGCTGAAACTCCGTGTCCATGTGATTCATAGCAAAATGCATTTTTATTTTGTAGACCCCTTTTAAGCAGAAAAGCACCAGTGGCTTGTTGCTAATAGCTGAAGCACTCAGAAGCACACAGTTGCTTTTGAAGTATGGAATAGAGCACTCTGCTTCCAAGTAATACTATGTGGATTTCACAAGAGCTCAGCACTCCTATTTTGGCACAGGACCCATAAAAATGACATTCTGTTTTAAAAGAGTCAGTAAAAAAAAAGGAATAGAAATGAGCCTTGACAAACCAAGAACCAGAATGTACTTTCTTTCATTTCCAGCTCTTCCCACATCTCCCAGTAGTGTGAACAGATCCTCCAAGTAAACACTCTTCTAGCCAACCAGGGAAGGAATTAAGTGCAGAACCTAATCTTCTCAACTCTAAAGCAGTGACCAAATACTGTCATTGTCCCTCCTCCACCTACCAACCCTGCTGGAAGACAATGTAGTGGAGGGGCAGAACCTGCCCAGGGTGAAAGGGTCCGAGAAGGCCGAGCTGGCAGGGTCAGTTCTCCCTCCCAGCCCCGGCTCGTGCGTGCCCTGTCCCCTGCACCATGGCTTGTTCACACAGGCCATGTCTTCCAGCAGACATCCCCAATTCAGCTGCTACAGAGGAGCTTCCACATTGAGAAAAATATTAAGAACATCACAGCTTCCTTTCCTGCTTTGCAATGCGTTTGGTGATCACTTTGGCTTGCTTCCACACTGCACAGCAGTTGAGAGTATTTGATCTTTGGCTAGGATACCTCACAGCCTTCCCCAGATAAAAAGCTCAACTCAGCTAGGTGATTAGGAGTCCAGTTTGAAAGCACAGCAGGATAAAGAGCTCAGATTAAAATCAGAAATATTCCAAACACCACAGGTCTGAGAGGGCTGAAGTTGAAATTAAACATTGGAGTCAGCACAATACAAGAAATTCACAACCAACTGGTGTATATCTTGCATAATAAAAGTTTAACCACATGTGTTCTTAATATACAGGGTAGAGACCCAAATATGACCTGGATAAATCCACTGTAATATGAACCAAAACCCTTGTTGCATACCTTCAGCTTCATAATCTACAAAGCTGAATCTTTGGAGTGCAGTGAGCTGAGCCTCAACAACAAATATCTCAATTTATCTGGCTAGTTGTTTACAAACAATTGATAATTATTTATGCTATCACTGCTGCTGTAATGTATTTTATCAGTTGCTGCATTTTTTTCATTTTGTACGGTCTTTCAACTGTCATAAACCAGTACAACAATCTGCCAACATGAAATAATTAATAATTATTATGTGAGTGACTGATTTACTCTGGAGAACATGAAAGGCCACGAAACCTGGAGTTTCCTGGTCTACATAGTGTGCACAAAGGAAATGAGCATAAGCAATCACTGTCAGCTGTTCTTGTAAGTAAGAATTGAATCATTTATCTGTCTGCATGTATACATTATCATCATCTCCCACTCTGAGGTAAGCCCTAATAGCACTTTATGGTATAAAAATAGGTTGTTACAAATATTTCATAAAAAATACTACTCATTCCTTTTTAGAAGTATGGTTGATCATGTACATATTTAGCATAAAGTGGGAAGTTAAAAAATTTTATACTTTGGCTCTAGAACACATTTAGGTTTTGTCTGCACTATTTAAAACACAGCTGAACACCAGATCTAATTCAAATTGATAGTGCACGGTACAGTAATAATAATTTAAATGTTTATTTCTTTTGTTCTTTTCCTTTGTTTTGTTTTCCACTTGATATCTTTTTGTCCAGTATTAAAGACCTGCAAATACCATCCACCATTTTAGTACTTCAACTATTTTAGGTTTTTATTTTCCATCAGAATGCTGAATTTATACCACAAACTTAATTTTTAGCCATGAAGTAATTTAAATCAATCATATGAGACTGTCTTGCTCTAAATTTACAGAAAAACTGCTTTTGATGTAAATGGAGAGAGAGCATACACTTAAGTCAGTCACAATTGAATATTTCATTCCACCTCAGCAGAAATCTAAAAATCAAGGTAAAACTTGAAAGCTTTTTTGAACAATCACATAATTCAAAACAAAATTTCTGATTTACTTTCTGTGTGAGCAAGATAACATGCTAATAGGCTCTAAAGCAGTGTAGAGAAATATTTACAGGCTGTCATTATTGTAACACATAAGGCTGTATGCATAATCAACTGTTTTGAATAGAGGCTAAGCCATTTTCTGAAAAATTAAAAGACAATTTTCCTTTTCTCCTTGGGGAAATAAATTACATTCAAATATACCTAATTATAAACAATTATATATTAAATGCAATATAATGAAGCATAAGGATAGCTAAATGTGGTATAATTATGTATAAATATGTGTTTTTCCATAGAATAAAGTTACACTTGCAAAGAAGTTCATTTTGATCAGGATGGTCTCCATCTTGTGAGGCTCAGGCCTCTGGCTCAAATGAAGTATCTTTGAGTGTGACCCATCTCTGACAAGGGTTGTGTGATCTGAGGACCTGTGAAATGCCTGTAGGCTGGAAGACACAGGAGATCCTTTCCCAAATTGCATCCAATGCTCCCAAGTGTCACATGGATGTCTCCTGGATCCCTTGATAGCCCAGTGCCTGCAGGCTCCTGACCCACCCCAAGCAGCCTAAACACTGGGATCTCAACACATGGGAAGTGGGGCTGTCTGAGAGCACAAGCGGGAGGGTCTGCAGGTAAAGCCCTTCAGAACACCAAATTCAAACTCTCTCAAGAGAAATTTATCTTTCAGAGTTCAGAGTTAAATTGGAGTGTGGACAAACGTCTCAATGCTTTCCCAAACTGATTCTTCCACAGCCTGGCTGTTTGTTATACAGGTACTGCTTGAAAGGGTAAAAATGAAAAAGCCACACACACTGCAAAAGGCAGGTGGAGGACACTTGACACCGAATATTCCTCTGCCCCAGTCTCCCCTCGTGGCTGGCAGGTATCCAGCACGTCCCACCTCTGCTTTTCCCTGCTGGCCCTGGCCGTGCCTCCAGGGCTGCTGGCACATCCTGTCCTGGGAGGGACAGAGCCGAGCCAAGCTCTGCCCTGCTCCATCTCTGCACAGGCACAGCTGCACACCGGGGCTGAGACACCACATGAACTGCTTCAAGAGCTCTGAACCTTTTACTGTGTTTCTCCCTTTCTCCATTCCCTGTACTATATTTGACTTTAAAAACTTTCTCTATCATTTAAAATTGAATTTATGAGTGTTTAATCAAGAAAAGTAACTTTAAACCCTTGACATCACTGGGGAAGAAACAGAGCATATGCCCAAGCAGGCTTACTCCCAGACTGCTTCTGGTACTTATTCCAATAGAATGCTAATAATTATGTTAAAAAGCTAATTTAAGAAATCCAATTTTTGGAAAATGGGTTTTCAAAGGGCACATTTAACAACTAGAGAAAGTTCGATCTGATTTCCCCATTAGAAGAGGAAGGAAAATCCAATTTTAATCTATTTTTGTTCTCTTAAAAAGATGATATATAGAACTTACTTTGAAAATCATCCTTTCAAAGCAGAACCTAGTATAAGCATGTGCTAACTTGCAAAGTGCAATTAAACTGTTCCGATAATTCTGCCTGAAAAAATTAGCAGCAGTATTGAGAAGGCAAGTTGTTTTCAAAATGTCCATGGCAGAAATGCTTCTGTGTTAAGCTGGTATTGATTCTGAAACAATCTTACACATGATAAATGAGAGCACATTTAGGAGAGGATTCAGTCATAAGAGCTCACAAATCAATCAGCTTGTCAACAGGCAGACCAAATTCAATTTTTATTCTTAGTAAACTCTTATTTGGTGGTAGGCCATTGTTTACTTTGAAATTGCTTTACAAAGGAATGGGGGAGGAGGGGAAACTTGGGAAAGAATCTTTCATCAACATATTAGAAGTTGGTATTTCATTTAGGGCTGGACAGGGAAAATTGGATTGTCCCTTGGGTAAGCAAACCTTTTATGTCCTTCTGGCTGATCATAAACGTTTGGTCATGTAATGCCCTTTATCTGCAGCAGCATTTCATAATAATTCTCATACAGTGAGACATGGCATCACTAATTTGTGACCGAGCACACTGCAATTGGCATGCCATATTCTAAAGCAATAACCTGATACACACAAGAGCTACTGCATCTCTTGCCAAGTCATGCTATATTTCTGACAAGCAGTTTTCATTGTGTTCTGATAGCTCAAAATTAAAATTGGAGTGAAATAACATGGCAAAGAAAAAACACTAAAAATTCCCCATGAACCTAGTCTCCAGAATTCCCAATCTGCTGGTCCTGAGAAACTCATCAACAGTAACCTGGTTGGAGCTTGAAAGGTTATTGGAATACCCCCCGTTTAACATAATTCAGTTATACAAGCTATCGGTGACTTTGCACTGATATCACTGCTTGATTTCTGAAATGTCAGTACTTCCGTCTAGAGAGTCCAAGCTGAGAGCTACCGGGCATCCGTGTGGTTGTGGAGGGATATCCTCTGTATGAGGCTGCTCAGGCTCTTCCCTCTTGCCAGCCTAAAGATGATTGATTTTGTGGAAGAATGTAGCCTAAACAAAAAGCCAGAGTAAGTCAGTTGCTGGGCCTTACATGGAAAACTGCCTTAGTAGGAGTCCAAGCCAAGTGTAATTACACCGAAGCATCACAGAGAGCTGTACTGCGGGAACAAGCACAGACATTCTGAGTTACGGGTGATGCAAACATCTTCAGAGATTTCTCTTTCAGAATTAACTTTTGGAGAGCAGAAATCAGAATATGAACGATTCCTATTATTTTCTCCCTCTTCATTACAATTAAAATGAGAAGTTGGAGACAAAGACTTTATGAACATAGAACAGACTTCACTGGTGTTTTCTTCTCTACACACAAGCCTATTTTCTGTCACGATTCTTCTCCTCATTACCTTCTTTGCCTAGACATTTATAAGAACGTGACAACCTTCTGGTGCCACAGTTGCACTTTCCTCACCCTCTTGGTTGATAAACCTAGAAATCCACCAGGCCCATGTATTTCTAGAAAATACATGTCTATTTGATTTTTTTCATTTAGTCAATATTAGTTATGTTCCTGCAAACAGTATTTCTGAAGATGCTTATGGAAGAGAACTTTGTGTGGACTTAGCACATATTGCCAGACAGGTGTCATACAGAATTGACACTTGGAGCATAGGTTTATCCAATAAGGGATCTTTTCCACAGTAAATTAATTGATTCTGTCATAGACACTCACCAGGAGCACAAACCTGGTGGGATGGGTTTAGTTTTTATTCAACAGGGAGCCAGAATTGGGCAAATTCAGTTGAATTGCTTTGGTTCCTTAATCTTATTTGTTTCTGTTATTGTACTATAACCAAATAAAAGACTAAAATAAAACCCCAAATATTAACATCTCTAAATACTGCAGTCAGAATTTGAAACAGTATGTGAATTTCATGGCTGAGCTTTTAAAGTTGCATCCAGCTGACCCAGAACTCCAACTTCAAACATTCAAAACCTGCTAGTTTCCAAAATCCTAGTCACAATTGGAAACCTAAGGGTAGTAATACATGGGCTTAAACACGTCTTGTATGAAAGACATCAAGACTGTGCAGAATACAGAGAATAACTCAGCCTGACCTCCCTGAAAAAAAGAAGATATGTACAAGGAAAAGCAATTTAGCAGATTATGTATTTTAAGCCTGTGAGGGTCCCATATTTCAATCATTACTGTGATGTCTAACATCTGAAGGTGAGTGAATCTTAAAAGGCTCTTCTCATCAGCCTGGGAAAACATGTCTTACAGACACTTCCAAGATAACAACTGTAAGATGATTAAATATCTTCCAACAAGTTCAACTCCTCCCCCTTTTTCCTGTCTCTTAAAACAATCAAACTTACAGGAAACCCCTAACAAACAAAAGCATTTGGAGGAAATATTGTGTTCTGCTTCTTGCGGTGTAAAGGAAGAAGACGAGAGTATCTTGTTTCACTGTTGTGTTTTAATGAGAAAAACTACCCCCTTGCTTTTTATCCTTCAATTCAGAGCACATGAGAGGCATACTGGAACCCAATAATACTTCCTTGAGTGACCAGTAAAAACCTGTTAGTTCAATTCATTTTGAAATAATAAATATTACCAGACTCTCATGTCAACCTGAACAATCTGTTAAATGCAGGCACTGGTAAACAACATTACTTGAATAATAATTAATTCCTACATGACTTGGAAGTATGTATTCAACTAATATCAGACATGAAGGTATTTGTTGAGTTTTATTGGATTTTAAGCACAGGTAATTTGTTTTCATTTCCTTCTTTATCATAGATACTTTTCCCATTTTTACTATATATAAAATTGGAGTATCATATTCTCTGTTGAAAGCAATATTAAATTACTTTTAGGAAATAAAGAATATTATATATGTTTTTTTCTGATCTGCTTTTAACCAGAATAAAGCTGCACATCTGGTATATTTTAGTTTTGGGATATGGAATATCTCTGTCTTTCCCAAACATTGTCTACTGTAAACCAAACTGAACAACTTTCGGAAGTGTTCCTTTTTCACTGAAATTTGAACTCTATGGAGAATGCTTGGCATATGGATTAAAAATGGATGTGAAAAACCAGTCATGATTGGAACAAAGGGATTTTTTTTAGACCACAGGAATGGATATAAACTTGAAGGTGCAATCCATCCTAGCTTCAGTTATTAGGATATATAATTTAGAAATCAGGACTGGATCTAAGCCAAAGGTGATAAATGAAGACAGCATACTTATAAATGATGGCATTCAGGAAGGAGAAGTACATAGGGGTTTTTTATGGGTTCTAAGTGCATTTTTATACAGGAATCAAATTTACAGTGCCAGGATACATATTTCAAACGAAACTGAAGTTGTACTATTTATTTCTGCACTGAGTCAGAGTTACAGAAAAGCCAAGCAAAAGGGTGGTCCTTTCCATTGTGTTTCTGCATAAAAACCAAGTGTCTGTGTTTAAATGCAAGTAACAGAGGCTTAAGGTTATGCTAATTCCTAGCCTGATGCAAACTGAACACCCTATGCTGTACAATTACAATATAACTCCCAGGGTTTTATTACAGAGTAACAGAGCACTTCCTGAATAAAAGTAATCAGTAAGAGTAGAATCCTTTCCCGTAGGGCTAAATTCAAACCATTGCTGTTCACTTTTATCTAAGTTCTGTGCTTGAAAAAAAGAAAGTAGCCTAGCCAGCTGTTCAGCTGCATTTTTTTGTCTGTAGCTCTCACTGACTGAAAGAAAATCTGATTACACAATAAAAAAATCAACATATCAGATCTCTTTTTTTATGTATTTGAAATAACAAAAGACCTAAAAGCATCTCCAACCTGCCCTGTGGAACTAGAAAGCCAAGGTAAAGCAGCACAAACATAGAAACAGCTTTGGTACTGAGAATCCAAAGTCCCATACAAACACTGCATGAATCTCAAAACTCCAAGGCTAAACTGAATTGTTCATCTACTCCCTCTGAACCAGTACTGAGAAGAATATAAATTGAGAAAAGCATTTTTCTTTCCTTCATGGATCCTTTTAAACCATGGCAGAAGCAATGGAGGTCAAGCATGGCCTCATTTTATGGATTGCTGTACAACGATAGGCTCAACAAAGTGGAAAAATATGCACTGATTAGAGAGTTGGAGAAAACAAGCCTTTAACTTCTATTGGACAGCATCTTCCCTTCCTCCTCATTCGTTTTATGATGCATGCCTTAAATTGCAAACTACTATAAAAAGCTTCCTGAAATTCTTGGCACTGCCACAGATCTGATTCCACCATGGCTTCCAGTGATTAACAGAATGCTAGAAAGTGCAAGACAAACAAAGATCAGGTGAATGGGGAAAAGAAACGAGAGTACCATAAAAAGTGCACATAAAGTACATTCCGCCAACAGAGTCAATACTTATAAAAGGAGTGTAATTTTTGAAAGTCAATCTCTCCCATTCTGAGCAGAAACCAGATGAATTTGTAAAGGTTGCATTTTCTGTGTCTATGAATATACTAAAAAAAAAAAAAAAATCAGAACTGCAGCTTAACTGGCAGAGAGAGAGCAACAAACACTAAAATTCATTTGTTTCACTAAAATCCCAGTCTACGTCTGAACTCTTTCATTGACCAATAGTAAACTTGATAATCTGCAAATAAATTATTAAAATGCTAACTATAAGGTTGTACATTATAAATCCTGACTATATTATAATTTTTGTTCCTCCAAGCAGCTCCTTAAAATGCATATTTAACTAATTTATCCTACACTTTGTGCCCCTGTGGCCCAGGAAGGTGAAGCAACATCGCTCATAAGAAATATTAACATAGCCTGTTTATCAAGGCATCTGTGAAATACAAAAGCAATAAAAGTGCTAGTGTGCACACTCATTTACTATTGAAATATCACAAAAATTATTCAGTGTCAGAAATCTAATTTTGTATGATATTTCTATATATTTTAGCAGTTAATTTTTTTCAGTATTACTGAATTAATATGCTTTGAATACCCCTGTAGCTACAGTGGAAAAATGGACCAACGCACTTATTTAGTGCTGCTACCCAAATCCATTAGACAAATTTTCTTTACAGCAAAGCCTTGATGAATGAAATGTCCCATGTTAATGTAAGAATAATCAATTTAGAATGCTTATGACAATTAACAAAGCTAGAGATAAGCCTTGAAAGCACCATGCTTTGTCAGCCCTGATTTGGATTAAACTTGTACTAATAGGATCATTTTTCTTCCAAAAGGTACTCTTTTTAGGCAGACCTATCAATTAATATGAATTATACATGTATAAAAGAACTTATGTCATTAATTAGACAAATTAATTTTTATGATGCAGTGAATAGACTAACACCAGATTATATGAGATATCATTCTCCCAATTCATACGTATTTGGAATAAATGAATAGTTTACATTTGCATGGTTATTACAGAATCAATCATTATTAATCAGTGACACCGTATTGGACAGTTTAATATAATCTGTTTTAAATTTCTCACGGTGACCAGGTATATTCAAGTTCACACTTTCGAAGACAAAGTTTTACTCAGACTTGCATGTTTGCACTGGGAATAACACCACAGACATCCCAGGGAAATACAAGCACAGCGTGTTATGTGCTGTGTATTTCAGTGTATTTGTGACGATAAAGAGAGGCAAATTAAATAAATATAATCTAACTCTTCTGGCATCAATTTTAGCTGTAGAATTAAAAACATTCAAAAATTTGGAAAGGCTTGTGTTAATGCTGGCCCATACTTTGATCCTGAAACACTGTTTTATTTCAGCCACTAGTAATTTACCACTCACGTCTTCCTTTTGCCTTTAAGCCTAATGCATATATGTTTCAAAGCAGACTGAAAACCTTTACAAAACAAAAAAGTATATTTGAAAAATCAGGGTCTTGGAATCCCCAAAAGTGTTTGAATTTTAGAAGTTTGAGTATTTACATGGTAAGTATAATTCTGCAAATAGTAAGATAAATCACTGCCTAATAGTACCTCCTACATGGAAAAGATAATATAGTGATTTCCATTCAGATGTGTTAGGAACTATTAAACACTTATTAAAGTTATTTTAAAACTTTGCTTGCTTTGCATTTAATGAAGTGAATGAAGGATGGAAAAACCTACACACTTTATGCACATTCAATTCTTAAAAATGACTTTTTGCCACATACCACCATTTATCCACTATGTATACATTGGCTGTAGCCAAATATAGGGGAAAAATTATTCCCTACTACCTTAGTTGGCTTTCAGAGAAATAGGATAGCAAACCCTCAGAGAGGAAAGTATTTAAATGACCAGCCCGCCTCCGATAATGCGCTAGTCTTGGGGAACATGCCCTCTTGCTGAACTACAGGGAGGCAGGAAAACCAGCAACTGCAGGCCCAGCCCCTAAAGACTAATAAACCCCCCCAGCCCTATCAGGGATAACTTTTCCCAAAGAAAACTAAGGGGTCACAGTCCAAGGAAAGAGCTGCTCCGTGTCATGTGACAAACCTCTTGTATTTCCAGCCTAAATTTATTCCTGGTCAGTTTATAGTAGCTCCCGGCTCCACATCCACAATGCTGGCTCTGTAGCTCTCGTCAGTCCCTGTTTTGTCAGGCTCAACAAGCCAAATTCAGTTTGCCCAGTCCCACAAGAAAACTCCCTGCCTGCCTACAAATACCTGCAGCCTTCCCTGGACCTATTCTGAGTCTCTCTTTGGTGGTGGCTGAGCAGATCTGCATGCAGGATATTCTCAGATACCACCAGTCCCTCAGAAATACCACGAAAACCCACCCTGCCTGGAAAAGAACAGGAACTCTGCCTGGATAGATCTAAGCACCCTTCAGGGTTTTTTCCACATGGTTTTTGGCATTTGCAGCATCTTAGGAACACACCACTCTGGCTTTGCTCTATTTGAGGTCCTTGGTTTTGATTTATCGTTGGATTTTCTGATTTGAAATGAGAGGCTAAGCAGGATCTACACAGAAAAATGCAAGCTCAGCTGGAACATTGAACTCTAAATTTCAAGTTTTCTATTGTTAGTTTATTGTGTCACCTTAGCACCTAGAAAGCCAAAACCAGTTTTGGAGACCACGCAAAGGCCTTATTAAAACCCTCATTAAGCGATGTGCCTAGAGGAGGGGTTAGTAACTTCTGATAAAAATTAGAATAGTAGGGTAGAAGAATGCTGAACTGCTGATAAGAAGGACCAAACATCAAAGAATCACACAATATAACATTTTCACATGGAAGCAAATAATCTGGATCTGGGAAAAAAAGTATATTTATATGGAGCTTATTCCCCATAATGCTTTCTGAATCAATTAATCTATAATCAAGGGTTTTTTCTAAGAAATACACAGAAAGGTAAACGAATTTGCATTAAGCAGCAAAATCATAAGCAAAATACAATTTTATCTTTAGCAAACACTCAGTATACTACAATAGCTTTCTTACTGGATCAAACTTCAGACATAAAGGTACATTCTAGTGTATGATTAATTATAATTAATAGACAGGAAGCATGGACAGGTCCAAGCAGATGTTGAAAACAAATAGGGATTCACAGAACACCACAGTGTGGTATAAAAATCTGAGTTTATTTGGTACAGCTGGCTGTATACAATGCCTTTTGAATTTATAAGACTATAGCATCTGGTCTTCCAATGTCTTGCTACAAAATTTCAGAAAGTCATGGGAATATTTTTTGTCCCATTTTCTTTTCTCTTAGATGGAAAGGAACTTACATAGACAGAAAAAAAAGAAGTGCATTGGAAAGAGAACTGCTAACAGAACGTACCAAAAGAAATAAGCACTTAATTTTAATTTAAAACACTGGAAACTGAAATGTCAAGGTTTTTCTTCCACCTAGTTTTGGCTGCACAAATATCTTCATAAGATTCTAGTAAGAATGATTGGATTTAATTTTTAATGGCAACAGTTTTTTAAAAAATTAGAGTTGCATTGGAAAAGCAGGTCACAATAAAGAAAAAAGAGCAATGTTTAATAGGGAAATGTAATGTCTTGTGGTTTGAGTAATTCTCTTAATACTCATCTCCCCTTTATATATAAAGCCTGCAATCATCAGAAATCTACAATTCTATCTCCTCCTCTACCCATATTCTGCAATTAGAAGTTATAGGGACAATATTCATACAGGTGATACACTTTTAGCAGTAACTTGTCTGCAGTATTGAAATTACTCTACACACTGCTTTTCAGAAAGTGATGGTCTCCGCAGGTGTTAGCCAAACAAGATCTGGGAATCACATGTAATGACCATTTTGCTCAAATATTCATTCACACACTTGAGTTCTGTCAGCACATATAGAAAGCAGATGTGAACATGCAAGTCAGAAACTGAATTCTTGAAGAAGCAACAGAAGGTACACATCAACTCCTGACGGCAGGAAAAGGGAAAGCAAAGCTTGGAACTACTTGATTATGCTCAGGGCTTGATGAGATTGCCTTATCCTTTGTTTTAGAATAAATGAATTAGAATTAAAGCAATAAATCTGGGCAATGTTCATGTCCCCGTGGTGCACTGCAGAAGACAACACAGGTATTTAGTACTCATGGCCTTAGAGGACAGGTCATACAATAGACATTTCATTCCTGCAATGTCTGAACATGTGGAGGTAGCCAATGTGAGCTTCATTGCTCAATGGTCTCTATGGATCAGCAGAAGTGCAAGATAACCTTTATTAATTTTCTTTCTAACCTGTACAGGTATTTTGTCTAGTTTTTACTCAGACATGGAAAATAAACAGATATAATATGTTTAAACAAATATGATTAATTACTGCTTTGACATTGTGAAAAACCCCTGACTCTTTTGTCTTCTGTTGTGTCCCCACTAAATAATCATCAATTTGTTAAGTTTTTCATTAACTACTTACTTGTTCAGTAGCTTCACAAAGGTGTTGCTGTATTTCTCCAAAACTTGGCCATGGTTTTCTGTTAAATTTCTGCTGCTGATAAGCAGTGTTTTGTAGCTAGAATTCTGTAATCCAGCTAGACCTGGATTGATGTGAGTATGTTTTCTTAATGGGAACAGCTGGAAGGAAAAACGCTGGAAGCTTTCATTGCCATGTACATGTACTTTACATGCATTTGCCTAGGATCTCTCCAAGTCACCCTATACGCATCTTTCTCTTCATAGGAGAACTTCATGTCTTCAATCATTTGATATATTAATGCTCCAACCTTCCTAGCACTTGCCACTGGCATTATGATAGAGAGTGATTCCATTTCCCATAGCACAGAACTTTGCCCGTGGCTGAACACTTTTATTTTTGTCCTTCATATCATTTCTACAGCATGTGCTGGTGTGATGGATGTCTTCTTGGTCCCTTTGCCTCATGAGTGCCTTTTAGCTTCCATCTGTGCCCAGAACTAATGGGTTATTATTTGGGTCTTTTCTCCTGGACGGTTCTGCTGCCCTTTCTCTTTAGGAGAGATCTCAAGGATTGCTTTATTGAGTTCTCAGGAATAGAGTCTCATCTGCCTACCAGAATCCATCAGGCATTCTCTAGAGCTTTTCAAGTTATAGCCAGACATCAGTTTTTAGCTACACCCAATAAGTATTTTTCTCTCTTTACATGCTTAGAGGAAAAATTAAAAAAACAAACCCCAAACCAAACCAACAAACCTGTCTCTGGAGTTTTTGTAATTTTATTTGCATAATATCATTCTATTTCTCATAACTTCCTCTATCATCTATTCTGGCCAGTATTATTCACAATAGACATCACTGAGTCCCTGCCACTTTGTGCTAATGAGAAAATGAAAAAGACAATGAAGGAAGGGGGATGTGGTTGTGTGCTGTAATTTTGTTGTTTCTTTTTTAAACTAAGTATTACTTTACATAGAATTCTGCTGCTTTTACACACACAGAAAAGATTTTCTAGAAAGACAGCATTCAGTCCAACTCTATCTGGGCTGTTACGCATTCTTCTTGGGAAACTCATTAGACTGGCCATTTCTAATCTATTTTTTCTTATTTTCTGCTGAAGCAACGGAAGAATAAATATTTTGAAAACTAACTAGCACTTCTTTTAAGAAAGTACAAGGGTGTTGAATACACATTTTGTGGTTTTGCCACTTGCAGAAAGGAAATGCTGGGTATTTCTTCCAAACACACCTATTTTGTGAATTCTGCAGCTCCCTACAAATTTAGCCATGGCTGTGCTAATAAAAGTAGAAGAGAAAAGTAAAGGAGAGGGGAATTGAGACAGAAAAGCGTCATGTAACTATTCCCCACAAACAGTCCAGATAAACATACAAATACACAGGTCATGTTTGATTTTTTAAAAAATCTACAGATTTGAAGTCATGTTTTAAATATAAAGACAACTGAAAGATGCAAATCCAGAGTAGCTACATTACAGATCTGTTTGTGATGCATCAAACCTTTGTATTAATTTCATAGGAAGTATCCCAGATCTTTAGGTATTTATATGATATTTCATGTATATATATTTATAGGTCTTTTGAGACTTCCTAGCTGAGACTATTTTTGAAAGAGCATATTCTATTTCAAAATAAAGGGACATTGTCCAAAACTGGAATATTTTTCAAAATGTATTAGATGAAATAAAACAGCACCTCTACTGAAACTGCACATCCAAAATCACATCTGACACCCCACATTCAAGATTACAAACCTGTTTAAACTTCCTCTATGCATGCACACAAATAAACCTATTTAAAGAAAGTTTCCAAGAATTGGGAATGAACTCTTTAGAGTATTTACATGAATAAGAGTTTTGTCATTGACCTTAGTAGAGCTAGATATCAAAATTTTGGCTCATTCATCTGAGAACAGAACTTTCCCCATTAGCAAATTTCTAACAACACTTACACATCTCATCTGTTCTTAGGGGTGAGGTGAACCTGAAAGGGAGAGGACTAATCACATTAAATTAATCTAATTGAATGCGCTCAGCACCCACTAGAGAACTAAAATTAATCTGCTGACATTTTTATTCTATAAATGCTTTAAGGGTAATTGGGAGACTGAGTCACTAAAAGGTTTATTTTCAGTAAACTTAAGCACAGCTTCTTACAAGATTTTACAGGAAAAATCCAGGTTTCAATAATGCCAAATGCTTTTTTATAAACTTCCACACAATATTTGCTGATCAGTAATATATTCCTGATAAATAATGGATTAGTCACATGGGTTCTAACATGAAAGACAGTTATAAATAAAATTCAGTGTAAGGCACTGGTATGCATGTTTCCTGTATCTTTGCCCATGATACCTAAAGTTATTGTAAATGTGGAATCTTATTGTCTGGTATTGCAGATACTTTATATCTTTTTATGTTGACTCATCTCTTTAAAATATTTAAATTAATTTATACAAATCCATATAAATCTCATGTTACTTTTGCTATTATGAATATTTTAATGCACATTATTTCAGTGTATTTAATTGCTACAGTATGAAAAACTATCAGAAAATACAATATAATACAACATTTTAAAATGCTTTTTTCATGGCCTAGTCAAATTATTGTTAATTGAAAGAAAACTAGCAAAACATGGTGTGCTGAACATTTTACCCCATTTGATATTTTACTATAATCTGGTACAAGCAAAACTTTTAAAGGTCCCCATCCTTTAACAGTTTCAAGTGAACTTTACAAAGCAATCTATATGCTTCATAAATAATGTCCATGTGGCTTTTAAGTAATTTATATAGTCTTTTCAATGGAAATAAGCAAGCCACTTAATCACTGAACATGCATGTAGTTTATTTTAAGGGTTAGCCTTTTCATTATGCAACAATTGCTAGGGCTTATAAAATAAAATACTAATCCCTTTATAATAAAAACAGTAACCTTTTAAATAAAAAACATATTTGAAGAACTTTTGACGAAGAATAATGACAAAACTAATTGTTTGCTATAAACATATCATATAATAAAATCAAAATCTCACAAATCAGAGTTAATGCACTTGAAAGAGGCACCTTTACCATTGCACCATTCATACATTTTGGATAGAGAGTATTCAGGGGATAAATATTTAGGATACTTCATTCTTCTATCTTATGCAGAGCCCCTGAGCAAAATGATCAATCCCTGAGGAATCACTGGTGGAGAGAGCAACCCAAACCTTTTGGCTAAGCAAACTTCAAGCTTCCTCCATGCCACCTTTTGGAAATTCTGGGTTTCACTTGCCATTCACAAAATGGGAGCAGACTGTCATACCATTGCACTGGGCAGTAGTACTGCTCTCCACTGGATTTTTTCCTTATGCTGCATTTCTTCAAACTCCTCAGAACTAAGATTCAACTCTCTAACACACAAGCTCATAATCAAATATTAAAGACACTTACTATCTTTTATCAAGTAAATTAAGTTACTTTCATATAAAATTTACATCAAATAGGAAGTTGCACTTTCCATTTCACTATCTTAATTTCCAATAACTGTTTATCTAGAGAGATGACAAGCTGATCCTTCATAATGTAAAAATATCTGTGTTATCTGTTTAAGAAAGATACACTTCACTAAATACAAGTTTACTGCTGTCTTTTAAAGAAACAGATTAAAGAGGGAAATTACTTTCAACTCTCAGTAGGCAGTTTCTGCTTTGCTCTAAGGACAGTGGAAAAGTAAGGTAGAAAGACTTAACCCTCTGTCTGTATGCCCTATGCATTTATCAGCCAGAGAAACACAGATTTTGATAAACAAAATGCTGTATTTTTTTCCCATATTTAGATAGACAGTTGTCCATAGCAACCTTCATATTTTTAAGTAATTTCATTTAGTATAATTTAAAATCTTATCTTCTCACTTTTCATGGCAAGACAAAGGTACTGAGCACGACATAAACTGCTGTGCTTAGCAAGGAAAAAATTACTAAAAGGCATAAGAAACTCCCAAACAACCAGGAACCCCAAACACACATTGCTTAGATTGATTTAAGGATTTACTGGTAAGCAAACAGCAAAATATTTAACAAAGATCCCTTTGAGAAATTCAAACTACAACTGCTCACATGCAAACCTAATAAATATCAAAGCTGGATAAAAAGTTAGATGTGATCTTGTCCTTTACCACTCACTAATTCCATCAAAAGTTCAATATCGTATAAAGGCTGATCAACATGTGAAGAAGTGAATTAGAGTGCATACCTACATCACCACAACAAATGGAAATTTGGTGGTGAAATGGCTCCACAGGTTTCTGGATCAGATGCATCTCTTTATCTGTGCCTCCTTCACTTGGCATGAATAGAATATCAAAGGCATGTGGGGCTGATATCCAAAGGCACAAGTCTGGTGTATTATTTGGGGAGAAATATGATAAAGGATGGCAGAAATCAATAACTTAGGGAAATAAATACTAAGGCCTTTGCTTCTGTGATATCTAATTGCACAAAGGAAGAGCACCACCCTCACAGACAGGTTATCCTGAACAGGACACAGCTGGTTCTGCTCTGTCTCACTCAAACCTTTCTATGTGCTGAGCACAAACACATTGAATGGTGGTCAGATCCTTTTTTTCAAAACAGTACCAGAAAGAGGTAATTTGCTGGAAACACACTTTCATTAAAGCATTCAGCAACATCACTGCATTGAGTAAGAAAAGTAATTTGTAGTCATGTTGGAAACATGATCTATTGCCCTTGCCTTCCATGAACACACACCACTGAGGGATGTTGGTACTATCTGCTCTATTCACTGCTACATGCACTGCTGAAGGTGCACCTTTATCCAGAGTGAAGATGCATTTTTTTCTCTTTCACAATTAAATTGGGATTTTCACACTTGCACTTTACAGCATTGGGTTTAGTCAAGTTGTTTATTTTAGTAAAAATGTCTTTCTGCTTGCTTTATTCCCTGAACGCTGAGAATGGCATTTTACAGTTTCTCTGTGTACCGTCTTAGGAAATTAGAGATTTGTTACACCATGAATCTGAGACTAGTAAAAAGGCACAAAAAGTTCACTGTTTCTCAATTAAAATGAATTTGTTTCAAGTCAATATTTCTTCAGTTGTAGATTTACTGTATGCTACCTGCTAGTATTTACATAATATACAGTAATTGCTAAGAGACACGTTGAAAATATACCATTAGTATTATTTACTCCAGGAGTCCAAGTGTAGAAACCAAAACATATCATGAATTTTTAATATTTTTCATAAAACAATGACCTTCTTTTTGCTTCAGTTTCAAATATGGCAAAGAGAAGGCCATCGACCTGAAATATTTCTTGTATACAGTAAGAGCCTGATCCAGCAGTCTTTGCAAAAGTAAAAGTCCCATTGACTAATGTTAAATGTAGCACTTTTCTTACAAGAGAACTGCAAATTCAAGCACTAATTAGGTCCCTGGACAGAGTCGCAAAAGCACGGGTAAGTGAACCTAGGAAGCACTGATACTATGCAATCTAAACACTATAAATATGGTAGTAACAAAGCTGAATACAGCAAACTTCACAGCCCCATCCTGCAAATCCATATTAATATAAATAGCCTTACTCATACTCTGTCATAAATAAGGGAACAGTTAAAGAGATTGTAGGTCTTTATTCTGAAGAAACTTAGTCTTTTCAATTTCCCTAAATTTAACATACGGATGTATTCTTCTCAATTTAATTTTAAAAGGATCTGAAAATATCTCCTTTACAAAATATATTTGATTTATGTGTAACAGTCTGCCACTTCCTCACACAGAAAAATATACCTACATATGCTGTCATATTTTTTATTTTCTCTCCACAGACTGGGTATTTTGCTTGTTTCTTGTCGCTTTTTGTATTTAGTGTTTGATAGTACACTAATTACTATAGCTGTATTTTAATCCTATCAAATTACTTATGACATGTTTACAAATATTATTTCTTGTACCATTTCTGCTCGCTTGCATTTGTATTTACAACCAAACCACACAAATAAAATGCTACTTTCACAAAAGTATTATAGGCAGCATTTTACACTCTCTCATTTCTTAACCCAAAACATTACAAAAAGAATCAGAAATTTAAACTGCATTAAGGTATCAACTGCTCTTCTTATGAGGAGGAACAAAAAGCACTATCATAGGTCAGGCCCTCAAAAACAATTGAGGGATTGAATATTTTGTATTGTTCACTTGCATAGTGGACTGTCTAAAAGTTTTCAGCTATCACAGATACAGAAAAAAATATTCTGTCTTAAATACAAATGAAATTGCTCTTCAGCACACTGTTCATGTTTACTTGCCTAATCAGCATCACATGACAAAGGATTTAATCTGACATTATTGGTTTAAATTTGAAAAACGGAAGATGCTGCTTTCCAGAGTACTGATACGAGGTCTCATAAAATGAGTTTCTAATAATAACAGTTGTCCCCAGATCCTCAAAGGTAAAGAGACTGCAAGAAAAAATATTTAGAGAATAATGCTCATCTTGTTAACTTATGCAATTAGGGATGTACAGGCCTAGTTAAAAATATTTAGAATATGGTTAGCACCTTTTTGCCTATGTTAACTGTGTAGTATTTTAACATGTTGGAAGACTAATGATGTGTTAATAAAATCCTGTTTGGCTTTTTTGTCAACATTTCATAAGTACTCCACAAGACATGAATTTGTGAGCACCTGAGAAATGGTGCAAGGGCTGCACCCAACAGAGGCACTGCTTCACCACTGGTTACGAATATTTAGCATGAACAAAGCAGTTATTGTACTAACCACAATAAAAGTGTTCACAATGTTTTGGTACATTAAGTTCCTGCTTTTATCATATAGTTAACTTGCATATTTATGGCAACTGTACTGGAATGCTTTCAAATGGTACAAACAATAAAGGAAAAATTGCACGACCAGTTTCAAACACTGGGGTGGTGACACTTTGAGATGTGCTAAGTCAAATTATTTTAGCAAGATGACACATTACACAGGACAGTGTATTTTTTTCTTCTTTTTTTTTTTTTTAATGTGTAATTATCCTAGAAACTTACACATGTTGCTTTGAAGGAAAATACATTTTATCTTTTTTCCTCAGTCTGAATAACACACTGAAGATGTCATGAAAGCAGTCCAATCAATACGCGTGGTACAAAGGCGTTATTGTGTTTTAGTGGTAGAAATACATGAAGGCATATGGAGAAATTATTATTTTTCTTTTACCCAGACAGATGACTTCTGTCATTCAGTTTCAGGGTACAAATGGAACACCACCCATTTCCAGCCTTCCTGTAAAACATCAGCTTCCAGATGATACAGTAGCTGGTCCTATTATCATTGTCAATAGTTCCATTTGGCAGTAGACAGATAATTCTTTTCATGTGCTAATGATTAATCAGACAAGTCTATTTACTAATGTATCAGAATGCATTAGAAATATAGGTAATGAGGGACAGAATATCAATTTATTTATAAATGAACTGCACTTACATTGGATACGTATTGACTCAAGTCAAAGAATAAAGTAGAAAATGTAATATACATGTAAACCACTACAATGAATTAAAAGAGAATTTTAAAATGTCTTGAAACATGATTCTATTGACTCCTCTGCAAGCCAAAAGGGATGTCACATTTGGTTTTCCAACAGACACCACAAAACGCCCCTCACAGCCCCAGTACCTGTAGCTGTACTTCTCAGCAAACGCTCTAATTCAACAGTACAAATAGTGCATTTGCATTTCAGAACTCGAAGCCCCAGTACCAGGTTTTTGGAGGCAGATAAATATATGTATATCATCAATATTAAAGATATTAAAATGAGACACGTGCTCCAGCAGAATGTCCTGTTCCGCAGCAAATGGATGATGTTTTGAGAGTCATCTTCAGAATGACAAAATCTGATTTTCCTAAATATTTTTAGCAGCTGTAGGAAAATAGACATCTCATTCCAATACTTATGCAACAAATTCCAGCTTGCAGGACCTGACAAGAAGTTTTGTGTAACTGATGCCTGTTTCTGGACAGGTTTCAATGCAGAGCACACTCATGTTCCCTTGTCTGTATTCTAGCAGAATTACACTGGTATTGGAAACTCCTATCTACTAACTGCCAGTTTAAGAAAAAAAAATTTATTTACTCTGATTATTCTGAAGTCACTCACTGTTTACATCAACTTATCATATTTCCCAGAGGACAAGTTAAACAGGTATATTTTGAGGTCTGGCACAGTTAGTACACAATACTACTCATTCTTCGCTCAACACAAAATATTTCTGGTTAATTTACTGCATCTATTACTACTACTTTCCTTTTGCTCATAAATGTTTTGTCTCTCAACACTGATATTTCTCAGTGAGAACAGACAGGCTCCAGAAAGTGGAGAGGAGTCAAACATGAGACCAATTTAAAATGTACCAATTTAGTATGTAGACTTTAGGCACAGAAACATATCTTTGGAAAATGAAAGAAAAGAAAAAAAAAAATCATATGAATTGCAGCATTTTAAAAAAATCAAACTCATTTCATCACCTCTCCAAAGTGGAATAAAGCTAGAAACTTTCACTGAATCTTCACATCAAAATATTTTAAAATTTTCAATGTATGAACTAATTAAGAAAACTTAATTTGACTTTTTGTGCAAACAGGTACACAGGGGTAGGGGTTTAAGTGCCTGGCTGAGCTACAGTGCCCTAGTACACTGTGACTGACAGCGTGAGAATTTTTCCAGTTGGGAGCAAAGTAAAACATGCCCCTGAAGTGTGTTCCCAGGAGGTATTCTGGAATAACTCCACACCAGGGCTGGTATATTGGGTTAAACAGCCCAAATTAAACTTATAGAACCAATGCCTTTATAGTTCTGTTTTTGTTGCAGAGCAGGTATAAAGATCTTTAATGCTTAGATCCACTTATAACACTACAAAATATGCACTGTGGAATATCAGCATGGCAGACTTAATGTGAGTGGCCTGAGTATGTATCAAAATACAGACAGGAGGATAATGAGAACACTGGTACATTACTAATCCTACATAACCTTTTTTTCAGGCAGTTTCACACTTAAAACTGCCTTTTTATAAATGTGTGTGGACCAAAAGCACAACTGAAACGAGAAGCCAAGTCTACTTGAAAGGATATTTGACATGATAGCACAGCAATTAGAGACAAGAGAATTAATGCCAGCTCTGTTCATGCACACAGATAAACATGAAAGCTGTTCAACTTTATTCCAAATAAATAATTTGCTGGATACTCTCGAGAGAGCTCTACAGAGGATAAGCTGACCTTTGTTAAAAATGGAACAATTTTCATAGTACTGCTTTAATCATGGGTAAAATTTTCAGAATTTGACAACCCTTCCTAGTCCCCTGATAAAAGCTCTACTTCAAGAATGTCTAATGCTGCTTCTTACTTGGTGTTCAATAGAAACCAGTCTATAACACAATGCGCTCCCTTATGTGATGTTCAGATATGAGATTGATCTCAGAGGACACCCTGGAGTTCTGAAAGTAGGATTATTGGATTTTGTGGCTTTCTCAGATGTCAGAGATCTTTAAACAGTGTCTTGCAAAGTTGCTACATCCCAACTGTCTGTGAACAGCTTATGAACTCATCAGAGAAGATAGTCTCCATGTTAATTAGACTTTAAGGGGGAGAAGCAGCTTCCCATCCCATCAAATTAAGTCCAAGGAATTTCACATGCTACAAAATTATTTACTTAATCAGTAGAGTTTTAAAAAGATAGGCTATTGACATGAGAGAGAATTCATAGTTCAGAGCAACTGAAATACAAAAGGCACTATTAATGCAGTTAGCAGAGACTTCAAAACCGCCTTTCAGTTCCCCTCTTACCCTGAAAATGCACCGGGCACTTGCTGAAGTAAAAGAAAATTATTTATTAGCATCTTTAAATGACTGTTATACAGCTTTTTTTAGCTATGCAAGTCTGGATGGACAGGGAATGAAAATATCTACACCACTTCTGTAATTTGCTGTATCAAACACTACTAAAAACCTGAATTCTTTGAATTTTTGTTTGTGTTTAAAAAACTTTCAGGGGAGGGGATGGTAAGCTTAATTGAAAATAAACTTTTTACTCCTCAAGCCAAGATAGGTAGACGAAGTTATTTCCATTGTATAGATGATGCAAGAATTTGACACTTTGTTACATTCCAGCAAAAAACCCAAAACATTTCAGCATTGCCTGGGAAAAGGATTTACAGCACTCTGCCCAGTTTATGATGAGCCAGGACCCTAAAACACTCAATGACTGTAGGAAAACCAGGATTCCAAGAGCTCCAAGCGCTCCTGAGTCACACATCTGGTACAACCCACCAGACCCAAGGAATGAGGATCCCATTCAGGGGCCATGGGGTCTGGTGTCCCTGGGGAGTCTGGCTCTCCCTTTGCTCACCAGACAGGTCTCCAAGTTGTCAGAAATTTAATTGTCAAATCAAAGTTCCATCTTTACGGACTTAAACACACTCCCCTGCTTCAAAACTGGTTCATCAGGAGCCAGTTCTGGCAAAAATCGAGGACCTGATTTCTGAGCTCAAAGCTTTCAAACTTGGAGAACTTGGAGCATTTGGGTTTAGGCACCTTCCTGCCAGTGAGGGTTAGCAGTGTGGAAAGCCCTGCAAGTGCTTTTTCCTTAAAAGCCTTATTTTTTTTACTGAGCTATATTAAGGCAATTTTGAAACCCTTTTTAGGGACCTTCTTCTTACTTCTACCCATAGCACAGAGACAGAGATGGTGTATAACATTCCATCATCTGAACCAGCATTCTGGGCTTAGAGGCAGAATTTGCCTTCCAGAATCTAAAGAACACCTTAAAATTTATTACTTCGACAAAACACCCATTTAAAGATTATCTGATCAATAAACTGAATCAAGCATCTGACCAAAAGCTCTTAAAAAATGTGGCAAACCCATTCCTTTGTTGTCAATGAGTTTTTAGCTAAGTTAAAGATTCATAACTTGAATTGTTCTTTATAAAGCAAATGTAACAATATGCATATTCATTTATTGCCCCTCCCTGTCCAAAAGATATACAATTTCTGAGGGACAATCTTTCAAAACACAAACATTGCTGCTGAAAAATGAAATAGAATATACATAACTGTTAGTTATTTTACTGTAGTAATGTAAATCCTTGTTCAAAGCTATTATAATAATTTCATAGAAGTAATTACCCACTGAGCTAGTAACTCTAGTTTTATGGACCACATATGTAAACTAGAAAACTAATGTTTTTCACATAGTTATCTGCTGTTCATAAAGATGCAAATTGAAAGCCTACTTCATATACTGGTAGAAATAAAGATTTTTCTCAAATTGATGACTAAGTAAGTAAAAATTTTCTCAGTGATTTCACAAATATTCATGGCTTAGTATGAGCTACATCCAGAATGTGAAATGTGTTTAATTTACTTTAGACTTTTTGGCTGCTCGTTTCTATTTTACAGTTTACTTTTATCATCACTCCACTGGAACAATCAAATATTTTAAAGTCAGTTTGCTACAAAGGTGTTGCAAGATGCTGGTTAGTTATAGAACTCAGACAATTCATGGCAATACAAAGCTGTTCTGAACCCATCCTCACTCCCAGAGGGAAGAACATAAATAGTGAGCTTTCATAGCAACAAAGCAGCAAAAAAGGATTGTTCAGGAATAACAGTGTAAGTCTGGAGCTTTAGATACTTTCAAGTAATTTTGAAACATTTTCATTTAAAATCAGAACTTTTCCATTAAAAAAATTTTATATGCTTTGGACAAGTTTTGCAGGTTGGTGTTTTTATAACACATTTTTTTAACAACCTCACACCCAAGTATCTCAGTCACTTGTGAATAACACACATCATTCTTCTGTGTAGGTCTGCACGGACAAGTGGCCAGATGCACACAAGCAGAAAGTTACCAGAAACACATGGAATAAAATCCTGAGAACTGGAGTCTCATTTCACAGGAATTTTAAAACTCTTACAACAACTATACTCATGGATGCAGTTTGCTGCTTTGGCCTGGATTGGTGACCAATGGTGGAGGGAAGGTCTGGCCTCTCCAAAGGCACAATCAGTAGCAGTGAGCTGATAAAGACAGAATTTCCTACATATCCATGGCAAGGATAACAACATTGTCAGAGCAGGCAGGCTCAAGACAGATACCAACATATCCTCTTACAAGCAAAAATTCACTTCAATGTGGAAACAAGTAACTTCGCTTGTATCTTGGGATCCTGAGGAGGGCTCTGTCTTTCCTTATCCAAAGACAATTCTCATGTTTCTGCATGATAAATCTCTTTGCAGTAAAGAGCAATATTAACATTTTAACACGTGTAGAGAGGAACAGATGTATTGCCAGTAGGAATCATGGTTTCACCTCTGGAAAACTGGGCTTGTCAACATAACCCTCAAAAGGCAAATTTAGTGAGAGGAAGCCATAAAATAACGAGGGAGGCCCAAAACCACACAGCTGCAAGAAACAATGAAAAAAGGGAAGGACAGTCCTTGGAGGCTCCAGGGAAGAGAACGAGGGAGCAAAGTCTGTCATTTGCTAGGCTGAAGGTAAAAAAAGCTCCATCGTTTCAGAGAGGGTGGAATGTCTTCCAGTAGGTCCTATAGAGTAAGGCACGGAAGGGACAGTCTGCAGTACAGTCTCCTCATACAGCATGGCTGCTAATGTCAAATGCTACCAAGAAGTAAAGGCAAAATAAGTAAAATATATGCAATTGAAAGAATCATAGAATAGAGTCCGTTTATATCAAGACCACCTGTTTGCTTTCTGGAACTTCCAAATCTCACCTGTGACAGTCCACAACGAGGAAGCACCTTTCAATTCCTGTTATAACAGGTAGTAATAGCGCAGATAAATCCCTTTCCTCAGCTCCTCTTTATTATTTTGTGTTCAAGCTCTTATTTCTGGCCTTTTTAGAGGTTTTGTGGGTTTTTTTTTCCCTGTTAACTTCTGTCTTGTGCAGTATTCTACCAGCCTTTACTGATCAGACAGCATTGGCAAGCAGCTATTAAAACATATGTAATCAATTTTATAATTTTTTAGCACTTGCTAAAGGCTTTATTTAATGAGAGCACTAATGATATTGGAAATGCAAGGAGCAGTGATAGAAAGTATGAGAAAGGCAGAATGCTCAAAGTTTGGAGTGCATTTGCCTTGGAGCGTCTCTGGGTTAACTGACCAGCGCGATTGATGAATGCGCCAGGCTTCCAATTGCAGTCAGGGCAAAAGGAAAGTTGTTAAGTAGTGTTCATATGTCAGCTTCGATGGCCAGAATACCATACCACAAAACCAAAATGCAATTCAGCACGACTGGCAACCATCCATCAAACAGGTCGAAAATTGAATGAACTTACAACAAAATTATCCCAAGTCGAAAGGGAGCAGCATTCCTATGGGTTGTGGTAAGACACGCCAACAGAGCACTTCTCGCAGCACATGGCAACTGGAGCCCTCTATTCCAGCTTCTACCACTCCCAGAGCTTTCATAAACACTTAACATTTCATAAAAGTTACAGTTTTACACGTGATTCCTAAACTACAAAAAAACCATGCAGGGTGTGTTGTCCGTCCTGCTCTAACATGCTTTATAAACACTGGCTGGAGCAGCAGACCCAGATGTACTCACAACTTAATTCTTCAAAATTTAAAATCTGCTCTACCTGATGTTTGTGCTCTATTAAGGATTCAATCATAAACCAGGGAACTGGAATATTTTGTGCCTGGTGTTACACTGCTACACCTAATTTCTTCTCCATTTCACACTAAGCGGAGATGTCTCTTAGAAGCTTTAGAAAAGGCATCAAAGAAAGTGAAGAAAAAATGTCAAGAACTTGTAAATAAACAGCTGGCTTGCAACATATGTATTTTCTTCTATATTTTTCAGGTGCCACAATCTACAATCCATATCTGCCAGCCTTGTAGCATGCAGCATAATTTAACTGTAATTGATAACGTAAGGGCAGATGGAGAGAAGTGTCAGCTCCTGCTCACATCCTCTGGGGATGCTACAGAAATCAAAGCAGATGGTCCAATTGCTTCTTATTTATGTGTTGCTGCTAGCTCCTCTGCTTGCAGGATAATGGATCATTATTGCCTGCTGTGCACAAACACCAATATGCTTTTAAATCTGGTTCTCAAACCTTATGAAAAAGCACTATATTTCACATTAATTTGTGAAGCTGCACTTAACAGGGTCCACTGATTTTAATTTATAACATTCAAAAGAAAAAGGGTTAGCCATGGTTTATTTTTTCATAAAATAAGCGATCAATTGAGATTTCTAGCAGAACATAGACTGGTTAACTGATCATGCATGCTCAGAGAGTACTCAGCAGTTAGTTATGATTTGAATGATACAATATCATGTGGTTTTATTTATTGACCGGTCTTTGGCAATGAAGGCAAATATCTTTAAAAAGATAACTTCAAATACGTATCGGATAAGATATAGTGCTGTCACTTGAATCCTTTGTTTACCCAAAATACTCATGAATTCTCTCACAGACAGCACTTAGGAGACCTGCTTCTCCAAGAAGCTCAGCCAGGCTACAGGACTTCCTGCACAGCCAGAATATTATAGCACTCTGGTGAGTAAAACCCACAGCTTTACCCTTGGCAGTACACATATTACAGGGAAATTGTCAATATACCTCCTGGAACTCACTGAAGTGAGTTTCAGTGACATTAAGCCCTGATGTTTCACAGTGTGGCCAATATTTGTTTGCTTTGGCTACTACAGCAAATGAAAAGGTTAAGTCAGGGTTTTGTAAAGAGATAACCCAGGCTCAGCTTGCACTGCTCAGCAGGTCCATGGCAACCACCTTCAAAATACTGATGTGGTACTTTCTCTTTTAGCTGAGACAATACATTGCCAGAAAGATTTTGCAAGTACTCCAAAACTTCAGCTAGTAATACGTACTTTGTTTAGTTTTCAGAAGCGTCATGAAAGGGCAAACTAGAATGTGAATTCCTGTCACAAAATAGACAGGTTAACATCTCCACTGTCTAAAGGTCTATGGAACACAGCAGATATTTTTATAAATTCTGGAAAGCTGTCAGTCCTTTGAAAGGACCAGGTGTCAGTCAGTGCACCCAGTGAGTAAATCACTGAGTGGATACAGTAAGGCTCTTTCCAAGTATGGGGCCTAAGAAGAAACAAATTAAGTTTAGGTTAATCCACCACTTATCCTACCCTCAAGGTGAATCAGTGAATGATTAACAGAAGAAAATGTTCAGTGTTTTATGCAGTGTTCAATTAATCCATTCATCTGCTAAGGTGCTTAGATACTCTGAGGGCTGGAGTTGATATTGAACCCTTGTTTTATTTACTACTCTACCAGTTTAACCAGATGTTGATGTGATTCAACTTCAAATATGAAGTTTTAAGTAAAAAGTATAATTTTTTCTCTATCTAGAACAAAAACACATCAGGCAGTAGTATTGTCCAGTGTCAGGGAGGAAATTGCTCCTATATAGCAGATGTGCTACCCCTGACTGATGGAAGCTTTGGATAAACTTAGCAATCACCTTTGAGATCAAGACAAGTTCAGGATACTAATTAGTAAAAATGAATTAGGTCTTGCATGCTAAAAGGCAACTTCAAATCAGTGGTGTCTGGCAAATGTTGTGGGTCATTTCAGGGGTCTTCTGAAACCACCAGGAACCAGTTTACAATTGTTTGCATATACAATATATGTTTATTGTAAAGAGTCTCAGAACAGTATGGCTCTGTCCCCTTGAAGACAGGAGAATTTTCACTGACTACAGAGTGTGAGTTTTGCAATATTATTCAGAAGTCTCTGTGATTATGGAGTTGAATGAAATTTCCCCCTGAAAAGATTCACTGTAGCTGAGAATGCTGTATGACTCCAAGTTAATACAAAATTAATTTTTGTTAGTTATAAAAGAAAACTTATGGTTAGTGAAGCTGTAGGAAAACCAACAATATAGCTCACTTCAGACAGAAGCACCAAATAGCCAAGAAGGAATTAGGGAAGGCCAAACTAGCCAGCACCAAAAGACAGGTCCCACTGAGCAAAGAGGAGCCCCCAGGCTGGGGGACAGCCCAGTTCTGCTGCACAGACACAGTGTTAGCACTGGTGGGCAGAGCCCAGGCTGCTCAGGGCAAAGCCCTTCGGGGTCAGAGATGAGAGAGAGGAAGGCTGAACTGGAATCTAAGGTGAACCTACAGCAAAATGCGGGCAAGTGGGCTTGGCAAAAGCCTTCCCATGAGGCAGGTCAGACCTCCTGCTGCCTCACATGGTCTTTGCATGAATGAGGAGAGTCTGACAGGCACCAGCTGCATGATATACAAGAGCTTTTCATAATAGAAGAAAATTATAACTGTGCACATGCAAGTAATTCTTCAAAATTAATATAACTAACAGTGTGTATATAGTTGCTCATATGATTAAATTTTTGCGATATTTGGAACAATCATTTCATGGTGGCTAAATATAAAAACCTATTAGATTCTCTAAAACTGTTATTTTGAATACTTTAGAAATCAACAAAATGTTCCTCTTTATAACAAAGAAACATTTGTTTAATATGTTGAAGCAAATGGATTTTCTCCATCAGTGATTAGACTCTTTCTTCAGTTTTTTCTGGTTAACACAAATTTTGATTGTCAATCAAACCTTAAAACTCTGTACTTACTATCCAAACAGCCACCTAGAATTTCTTCCCCTAGTCACGTTCTTGCCATAAAATAAATTAATGACACACTCAATCATTCATTTAGCACATGAAGGAATGTTCCTTAATAATAGTTTTTGTATTAACCAGCTAAATTTGAAATATAATTGAACGCTATCTAATTATAATGGTCACATACACTTATACAGTAGGTGTTAAAATAAATTTTCATAACTAAGACTTGCTGTACCCTTGAACACATGCCAATAACTTGAGGTACATACAGTATTACAGCCAGATTCCTGGTGGGAAAAAGAAGAAAAAACCTTTGAAGCTGTACCTAATTTTGAAAAGGAATCTCCTTTTTCCCTCAAATATCTGCTGATATCCAGATCTGTCTACATACCTGCACTCCTGAGGTCTCAGAGCCAAGAGGGAAAGTTTCTGTGTGGTGTCCTAGAGGCAGTAGAGCAAATTCTGTGATGGGGAGATGTGGTTCTGATTTTTATTTAATAGTCTACAAAATCTAACATAGCATAGCACCAAACAACCCCAAACACTTTGAAAGGCACTTCTGCTCAACAATTGCAACAATTCAAATGATTTGATTCAATGCTTCCCTGGGGTTCAAGACCAGACTCACAGGCAGGGAACTGTGAGCTGAGCACCCACGGGCCTGATCCCAACCAAGGGAACATGCAACATCTCAGGATGAACCACTCTGTTACTGTGTAGCTGCATAATGGGATATTTGTCTTACTTTTCTGGAGAATCTTCTTTTTTCAAACTTACTTCTCAATAGTTAATGCTGTGCTATTGATATACTTTGCGAGGTTTTGGATGACCTCCTACCACTTGGCTTCAGAATGAGTTTCAATAGGAGAAGATAACCTCTGAGTTCAACACATTTTTAAAATCATCTGTATATGAGGGAGGCAGGAGATAGCTCCATATTTACATTGCAGCTTGAACCAACTTCATTTTCCTTCTGTGTGGAATGAATGGCTTGTGCCGTTCAATTGCACGAGAATTAATGCTCAATAGACAAATAACTTTAACAACTTTAGAAACTGGCTGAAATAACCATGGTTCTGCTGGTTTGGCAGCTAATGCACGGTCTGAGGTATTTTTTGTTTTGTTTTTCCTTCATTTACAGAGCTAGTGCTAAAGTTGTTAAACTTTAGGTCAGCTAAACATCATTGGCAATTCATATACACTCTGGGAGATTTTGTCCTCTGACACAAAATGCTACATTCTAGCATTACTAAGCAGCTAGCACCTACCAAAACAATATCTGACAAAGATTTTCTCCTTAATAAAAAGAGGGAAATAGAGTAGTATTTTAAAATTACTGCACCATGATTATTCATAAACACTTTTTTTCATCCTGCAGAGCAGACTTTAGTAGTTCTAGGCTGATGAGACTATTTTTGTAAATCCCATACTTTTCAAGTTTCTTTCTTAGTTACTGTATAAAATGTTTTGAGAAGCTCAAGTTCAGCTTGTGCTAGAATTAACGCTGTGGTTCTGACTAACCATTACATTCTTGAATACGAGGCAGTTTGTGGCAGGCTGTAATTCTGGCAGCAATCAGCAGAGATTTTCTCATGACTTTTAAACAGGTAGGTGTGACATCAATTGATCTTTGCCTGTAGGAGAACTACAGAAAAAGTAATGGAAGAGGCTCACAGTCAATCAAACCTATTCTAATGAGAGCTGCTCTGAAGGCATAAAGGTCTCTTCTAACACAAAATAACCTGCTCCCTGTTCTTAAAATAGGAGCTCCATTTTACACACCGAACGTTCTCTACCACCTGCGTGCTGTGTCTGCAGTTGTATCTTGCCAATGACAAGGCAATGCTGAAATAAGCTGCACTGCAACAGCTCAAATCTCGGAATTCACAACTTGCAGGAACACAGGGATTCTGGTGTTCTAAAAGGGCTTGAAATGTGATTTGCCACCCATTCAGGCAATACAATGAAACCCAGGAAAAGTACAGTAGAGTATAAGTTAAAATTTTAGTTAGATAAAATAAATTATTTCACCATGCCTTTCTTCTCAACACCCATTTTGAGATAATTTCCAGAATCCTCATGAACTGCAAGAGTTATGAATGAGTGCCTTTTATCACATGAAAGGCAGAAACTGAATTTAGCCTCTGCTTCACACAACCATATCTGTGGATTCTTTTCCTTCAGTAAGAATATTTGTCCTCCTTCTAAAAGGGATTTTTCCACCATCTAAAGGTCATGTGCATATGAGAAATGTACACTAGACCAGGTAAGTAGGAGAACCTGAGCCAACGTATATAAATTACAACATGTATGTCATGTTATAGTAAAACAGTTTTGTTATCTCCATACTCCAAAAATAGTTTCTTCCTCTTTCAATTACAGAGGAACAATAATTTCTTAATAGGTAAAATCACTTTGAAGTTAAAGCTCATGATAAACCATAGAGCAGATTTAGTGCAGTGAGCTTGATTGAATATATGCTTTAGTCTCTCTGAGAAAGCAAACCCTGAAAATTATAACATGAAAGGAGACCAAAGTCTGTGCTTAGTCCGTGCCTGGAACATTTTTAAAGCCAGCAGATTTGCTTTATTCTTTCACATATTTGTATAACTTTCCTGAAATGACTGTTATTACTATTTCTGGTTCTGGCAGTTTATTCTGGATGTTGACTATCATTCTCTGCATATGTGAAACAGTACGTTGTTAAATTGTTTATCCATGATGTGTGCTACCATGAAGTGTGCTACTCAGACTCCAATCTTATTTGGAGTTTGAAATACAGCAAGTTTTAACAATTTATAAGATGCAATACTCCCTTGGAGTCCAAGTCCTACAATAATTTGCCAACAACAACGCAATGTTAATTGATGACAATAAAGGTTGATGACAATCAGGCTGCACAGAGGAGGTTTGGAAGAGCAGTTTCATAAGGGCTAATGTTTTTTTTCCAGGTCTTCAAGCATAAGATGCTAAATCTATGTTCAGCTGTTAAGTAAACAGCTTGAGTTTACAAAATCCTCCTCAGCTTCATTCACTCAAACTGGCTGTTGAATGGGAGAAGAGTGAGACACAGGACCTAGGAGCAGCATTTAGGCACCATGTCACCTAAGGCACAGGGAGAGGTAGCCAATGCCAGTAACTGTGTCTAGCTTTGTGGGATATAAAGAAGTCTATGAAATATATAACTAGACAGGTCACTGTGGCTTTGCATGAATTCTGCCTTAGAGAGATATGAAAAGTGATGCTCAGACCATGCCCTGTAAGGTTCTCCTCGGGATGTATTTTTCTCAAGAGGAATCCAGTGGCTTAATCTACTCAGAAATTTATGCTCAAAGATGGGAGCCAAGAAGAATGCCAAGTTGCTACCCTCTAAACATTGTTATAAAATAAAACTTTCTTTTTTAGGTCATCTGTTTTTAGGTGAAATTGAAATCTAGAATGGAAATCTGTAAAGTCAGCTTTAGCCAGATCACAAATAGCTTCTTACCCCAGTATCTGTCTGAACTCCACAATTCATTGCATTAGTTCATAAAATAATAAATATATTTTAACTGAGTTACCCACTTCTGCCCTCCTGCATACTTCCATAAATAGGTCTGTTGAATTCACATAAAATCAACAGCAATCAAGCATGTAAAGGACAAAAGGATCAAGACTTTGTTTTCAGTCTTTTCAAAATAAAACCTAAACTTCAACAGTCTCATGTTTAGCTCCCTTTAAAAAAAGAAAGTCCTTTAAAAGAAATGCTATAATTCTTCTGCAAAATTCTTAGAGTTTAATAGTACATGTATATCTGGCTAATGCCTAGACTTTGAACATGTACATTACTTGGACTAATTAGGTGACTTTATGAAAGAATTCTTTGTTTTGCACATTGGATAATACGATTCTGAGCTGTATTTACTCTTGTTACCACTGGGTTGGATGAGTGACGTACTTCTTGCAGCTGTAAAAGGTTTTCTTTATACCAGTTTTGCAACGAATTTACAGTGAATGCTGAAATCTGTTATTACTTCTGTATTTATGATAGGCTGAATAATGGTTTCATTTAATGGAAGCCTTTCCCTACCTGTGATTTTATTCAAAATGTTTTATTTGAAACTTGAAAGGACATCCTTGCATGTCAGAGAGGTGTATCTAAAGATACTGTTATCACAGTGTGTCATACAGTTCTCTGGTACAGCTTGCTAAAGATGATGGCTGATAAATACAACCCACTTGGCAAAGGGCAGACAAATGGCAAACAATTGCATTTGACCTTTGTCAAAGAATGCTCATTCACAACTGCCTTTCATCACGTCCTCCTACATCTTTCCTGGGGGACCAAAAAAAAAAGCATTGGCATGTTCAGCGCAAGCCCGGCTGTGAACTGCTGCCCTGCGTACTAACACGGTGTGAGCACCACTGTCAGTCCCCGTCCTGACAGCTACTGCGCCCTGACAAAATCTGTAATAATAACCACATGCCACGCTTTCAACTTTTACCCAAACTCTGCTCCAGAGCCTTTTTAACATGATTTGTAGTAGCAGTGCACAAGTGCTAATAAAGTACAACTTGGGAAAATGGCACTTCATTTAACTGCATAAGATTTATAACAATATTTTCTATTTGACTCAAAGTTGGACTCAGATCTGAGCAGTCAGCAAACTGAACTGGGTGGTTAACTCCAAGATTGTGAGATTAGGTATTTCTTACTTATTTCCAGCAACCAACGAATAACTTTAAACCTCAGCACACAGTTCATGGTTGTCTGCTCTATCAACAAACATACATCAAACTGGAAATTCAAGTAACTGAAATAGCCTCTTAATATTCACCTATATCAATTATTTTTTCTTTATCAATTATTATTTTCCTTGCCATAAGTAAATATACTGCAAGCACTGCTGGTTCATGAGGATGCAAATATCAGTGTCTCAGATAACAGCACATGAATAGTACAAGTATGTTAAGAGCACCCATGGCTATATTGTCATTTACATCCCTGCTTTTTCCTTGGTTATGGTGAAGTAGATGTAAAAGCAATTATTTCCCTCTCGTAAGCACCTTTTAAAAAGTTGAGTGAGCCTGACTGGAAAGTAAATATTTTCTCTCTGTTTTCAGTGTATCACTAAAAAAACATAATTTTGAAATATATTAGGAGCAAATCTGAAATGCAGAAACCACAATCACACATTACACGAGAGACAAGGTCAATTCTTGTTTCATTTCCCCCAAACCTGTATTTGAAACAGTGACATCCAGAGACCAAGAGAGATTTTGAGATAAAATGCTTGAACGAAGAACTTATTTTTATGTGAAATGAACTATGGGAATCATGGGTAGTATATAAATTGACTGAACACATAGGACAGCTCTATTTCATCTAATCAGGAAAATTAAGTTGAAAGATCAGATAGCAGCCTTTCTGTGGCTGCTGTGTGGAAAATCCACAGCCAGTCTAACCTGTAGATGTGACACTGAACAGGCAATTCCCTAGATGCCTTCAGCCGCTTCAGGCCATGGAGCACAGCGTGTTCCCAGGGAGGTGCTTTGGCTGGGTGACATCAGTTTACCTTTCCTCCTCCCTCCAGATGAGACTGATAGCTCACACCCATTTAAACACCCTGTCCTACATGCTTGTGAGCAGGCTCAGGTTACAGGGACATTCCTGCTGACTTCATCCATGTAACCAAGTAAGGCTCACCTCTCAGGACTAAATCCAAAGAGTTAGTCATTGCAAAGAACACAAGATATGTGATAAAGCATCATAGGTTTGGTGTTTTTTTTTCCCCTATTATTATGGACTCCAGCAACCAGAAACTGACAGCTGAGTAATTTGTGTGGAATTAGTACCTTTCTCATCACGTCAAAGCCATTGCTAGTCTCGTCTCAGACTCCCGAGTCTTTGTCTCTTACAAGGAGTGCGCTTGGTAGCAGCTTGTTACCTCCCCCTGAACTCACTCCTTTTTTAGTCATTTCCAGGATTTGGCCTCATGGCTTTTTACTGACTCCAGGTAAACCACAGCTTGCCAATCTGGAATTTCTTCCCTTTCCTGCATGTTTTATAGCCCCACTTGTCCCATGAGCTAAATAAGAAGTAGTCTCAGATGAATGGGCAGTGCCTATCCCTGGCTATATGGAGAAAAGAGCAACTTGAACCATATAATGTTGGACTTGCAGAAATTATAAGCTTTTTAAATTTAATGTGAGAATGAATTGTCTCTATAACGTCATACAGAAGCAGAGCAGTCTGCCCAAAAGGTAGCACGTGTTTTATAGCCCGCTGAATTTCAAAAGCTAGGGTTAATTTTAAGAGTTACTGGGACTTCTCACATGCTAAAGTACTTTGCTGAACTGTGACAAGATGAAAGGAGGTGAAAGTAATGAGCAGCTTGAGGGTGTATATTTGTTTTAGTCAGAGGAGCTTTATCATTGACTTTAATGGTGCCAGGCCTGTGCACCCCAAATTAAAGTGAGGTAGGTATTTGCATACATTACAGGCTAATAAGCCAGTTTCCAAGTGTAACTGTACATAAGAAGCATCTGCAGTACCACAGCACTTCCAGACTAATTGCTACATCTTTAGCAGATTAAGCTGGTTTCCTTTATCATTTTACATCTGTTTCTGCTCCAGCAGAGATCTGTATGCCTTATACTAGTCTGATAAACTCAATTTTAGGTATTTTGTTTTCAGCTGTAACAACAGCTGAACTGACAGTCAGTAAACTAAAGGCAAGGGGTTTTGTTTGGTTTTTTTCTTTTTTTCCCTTCCGTATCATTCATTCCTTTAATTTATTTATTTATACCTATTTTACAGCTTTGCTCAAATTTGTATCTGTGGCAAGTTTACAGCACACTGTGCTTAACTCTGTAAAGCCAGACTGTTCTCTCATACGTAGTAAAGCTTTCCACATTATGCATGTTGTGTTTTATTTCACTGGTTGGAGGACCTTTTATGAAATCAGCAGCTAGACGGAAGGAAATCATTTGCATACTTGGCTCCATACACCTGGAATTCCTTAATTTTAGGGATTAACAAAATGAGTCTAATAAAAAGCATAGGGCCTTGTTAATCAGCTCTGTAAACTCCCTTCATTAGCTGTTACTTGCTGCCAACATGAGTGCACATTTCAGGAAATTTACATTGTGCAGGTCAGTTATTACTATTTTATGAACTGATTTCTAATTTTATGTGACACAGTTTGTGTTTTTAGTGTTCCTAAAAGTTAAATAACATTTTTTTAAAGTCTCGGATAGTGTGTGCCCTTGTGCAGTCTCATTCATGACACTTTCCATACATTAGGTCCATAATAACATCAGTTTACTGAAACTGACAATACAATATAGTGTCAATAATATGAACAGATGCTTTGTATTGGAGTTGATGTGGAAAACTTTCCTTCAGACTATAAAGTCTGGGTTATAAACACCTGAACTTTTGTCATTGTTTGTCCATTTTTTAAATCAAAGCAGGAAAAGATTTCTTAACTTATTATGAAATCCAGTGATCATAATCACTTTCCCTTACTAGATGCTGCTAGAGTGAGTACAGCTCAAGTTTTCATTGTAGTTACTGCTTGTTCACACATTGAAGGTCTGTTTTGAGTCCTACAGAAGCATTTGGAGACATTTTCCCCAGCAGATTTCAATTGGCTTCCACCAGGTCCTTGATTTCATGGAATATTTGGGAACCTGATATTTCCTTTTCTAACAAATAAATGAGAATCTGAAATATATCAATGCTATGCTTGTAGTGATAAAATTCCTCCTTCCTTCTTCTCAATTCTTTCTACCTCAAAAATAAGATTTTTGGGGTTTTTACCAGTTGAATTTGATGCTTACCGTTCAAGGTTGGAAATCTCCAGTTCCAGTCATGTAGCAGCTATAAAGCACAAGTTTTTAAATAGGTTAACTTCTTCCTGCCTCCTGGATTCTGTTTGTACTTTGAACAGTCACTGTCCAGACATGCTGACTTAACAGATTTTACTTGACCTCAAGTTAATACTCTTTCATTTTAGAGCACAACAAGTCTAACCAGTGAGGGAAAACTGTCCCATCTCTACAGTACAAGAAAGTGTCCAAAGACCTGGAGTGCCTTGGCCTGAGGGTCTGATACATCCCAAAGAAATGAATGGTGAAGGCTGAATTAAAGGAAAATGTGATTTGTGACTAGGATGTGCTCATCTCCCAATGAACTTCCCACCATCTTACCAGTATCTTAACATTTTATCACATCAAGCACACAAAAAGCAGCTGAAGTAACTTAAAGTGGAACAGACTTATCTGTGATTTCTAAATGTAGATAGACTGCAAAAAATTAGAAAAAAGCCCAACCTTTAAATGTTTAAAGTAACAGTGGTAAGACTCTGATGGATATGCTGAGAGCAAGCCAAGAGACTAACTCCAAATAAATTATTCATTGTGAATTATTCCATTCACTCTAACATTTTTACCTACCTCACAAGGTGTTCTGACAATTAGTATGTGCAAAGAAATGCAAGAGATGGGTCATATGATTAAAATATTAAATATTATTGCTATAGTCAAAATTAAATTTTTTTTTGCGCATACACAAACAAACTAGGCAGACAATTTTTCAGTAGCTGAGGTTCAGGGGAATTTCATGCTGGTTTTGAGAACTGTCAGAGTACATTCATAGACCTTTATCTTCTGGAAAAATAAGCATGCTGTGGTGGATCTAAGTTAAAGCAATGTGCCAGCTATACTGATAACAAGGTTCTCTCAGACGTTGGCTCTGTCCTAGATGGCTCTATTACAGAAGAAGTTTGTTATTTTTTTCTCTTTTCCCCCACCTTTTGTGTAATTTTAGGGTTATCTGGTGTCCTTTAGGTATTTCTCAGGAAGTGTTAGGGAAAAATCTTGAAAAATTTCTGGAAATTTTTGGTAATGCAGGAAGAGAGCAATGACTTTTCCAGAAGCAACTTCAGTTATCTGAGCAGTTTTTCCCTTCTGGGAATGAACTCTTTTCAAAAAATGTAACTTTATTTTTCAAGAAGATGGAATTTTTTTTTTCTAGAAACTAAAGAGAAGCTTTTGCAACTCTGTATTTAGTGCTAAGTAATATCATGTCATATTTCTTATGGCTGGAGCTTTGACAAACTGGCTCTGTTGACTTTTTGTATGTACTTATACAACCTAATTCCAAAATAATAAAAATCAGATAAAATTACTCAGCACTGGAACAATCCAGATGCATGGAAACACATAGAGAAATCAGGAAATGTTGCCATCTCAGATAAAACGCAGTGGACTTTCAGAAACCAACAAGATCCTAACTCTGTGATTAAAATTCCTTGGTACCTGAACTAGAATACACGGTACAGAGAAGCAACAGCTCTTAGAAATGCCTGGCAACTGAAGACACGCTGTGTAGTGGCTGACCCCAGGAAACGGCTCCAATACCAGTATCTAACTTTTTTTTAAATGTAACTAAATTAATGGGTTTAGTATTTTGAGCTGCTCAGTGGGATGAATAAACTGCCTTATGTTGCCACAAAGCAGACTAGAAACTCTACATCGGGCCTGACCTTAAGATCATGGTGATTTTTAAAATTATGATAGTCCATGCAGGGCTCAAATGAGAAGCCCAAGCTCCATCATGTGTCCTTGTTTTAAGCTGATGGGTACATTAACAACCAGAAGAATAATATTATTAGTTACGAAAGTTCTGCGTCCTGTTCTTTTCTTTATATATTCCCACGATTCTCCTTTAGAGAACTGTAGACATATACAAATTCTCTAGAGGTCAAAAGAGGATATACAGAATGGACAGGCTGTTTTCAACTGTTTGTTACCTCAACTGCGAGTGTATCCAAACCCTCCTTCCCCTTCACAGAGACTCTGCTTGCACACTGTTTTCTCAAATATTTTTTACAATGACAAGGCTTATAGACAATTTTGGGAAAGGCTGGGACATTCAGAAGCATCTTTAGACACTCCCCTACTCTGCACATCTATTAACCAGCCTTATAAAAAAAAAAAGAAACACTGCATACTTCCCTTCTGGGTATGCGTTTTATATCTTCAGGAACCTCAACTTCACTCTTAGCTTCCCTTGAAGAAAAGTCCAACAATAAAGGATAAGTAAAAAAGTTGAGAAAGAAAGGAAGGAAGGCAGTTTCCAAGCTGACAGTCCCAGCACAGGGGGATTGGCTGAAGCAGAGGGAGCACACAGCACACTGCTGCTCGTCAGCCTGCTGCTGCTGCAGCTTTGTCTGGTGTCATTGGGTTGCTGTCCAGCTACAAAAAAACGCTGCCTAAAGAAGAGCATATTGCCAATGCTGGCTGCCAACCTTAGAGCTAGTGATAATCCAAACAGCACAAAGTACCCATTATCAGTTCCTTCTCTGAACAGCCCATTAAAAACAGCTGTGCAGATAAAAGAACTGGAGAACTTTGTAGCAGAAATTAAGCAGAGAGAGAATGTGGTGGTTGGAGCCAACCACAGCCATTTAATTTCTGTGAAAGAAGAGTGAAAAGAAAAAGGAAAAAGAAAAAAAAAAAGGGTAAGACTCTAAGTTATGAATGGGAAAGGAAAGTTGTATGCCTGCCTAAAGCACTGAAAACCATTGTAGAAGAGGATTTCTGAAGACAGGAGGTCTTCATTAAGATTTAGGGGCTAATCCTAGAGAATCTCATTGCTCTGAACAGGCAACACAGATGCCAACACCTGAAAGACAGCAGACAAATGCAGATACCATCACCTCCCCACACACACATTCCCATGGAGGCGCCCACGCACGGGATTCCCCAGAGTAAAAGTCTCTGCTCTGTTGCAGCAGAGTCACTGGGGAACAAACTAAAGTCCTTCCTTCATCACGAAAATTATTTACAGAAAGTTACATAAAACTTTGGGTACTCTGTTTTTCAGGCTGCACCTCCAAAGCAATGAGGAAATATTGGCAACTACATGCTTGGAGCCCCTGGTTCATTTTATGTCTCAGCCCAGCCATAAACAAGCACAGTTTGCTCTGCGCGAGCCGCAGTTCTGCAGACAATAGAGCTCCCCCTCCTCCGCTCCTGAAAGTGCATTCAAATAACTTCAAAATAATTTATGAGCGTTGCTCTGCTAGAGCACGTCCTCTAGCACAGCCTGTTGGAGACACACAGAGGCATTGCAGGCTCACCCATGCAGTCTCTGACCCAGATCATCACTTTACCTGGAAGGTTTTTCACCTGGACACTGGAAAGGCGAAGGACAGCTGTCACAGGGGACTAAGCTCCTCAAACATGTACAGTATGGTGGGGAGGAGGGGCTGCTGCTGGAGAAAACTTAATTTTGAAGATAAACTGATGGCATAAAGAGTCTCTGAACTCATTTTAAGGACAATGGTCATTTTGGATTCTGTACTGAGTACAAGTGCTCGTCGTTGGTATAAGTAATAGCAGAAAAGGAATGTTTTGTGGTATTGTTTCAATTTTTCAGTCTTTTTTTTTTCCTGAAATATAGGCAACCCTTTTAAAATAAAAAAAAAAAAAATTTTGTCTTACCAATGAAAATGTAAAAAGTTTTTTTTTGGCAGTTCTGACTACCCCTATTTCAACTGTGTGTGGATTTTCTCACAATTTCTTAGGTGTGCGTAACCAATCTCTTTGAATTCATAATGCTATATGCAATTATGAGAAGAAAAGCTCTATGTAAAGACTGCGGAACCTTGAAAATATTGTTGCAGTATCACTTAACATTAGTGGCTTAAATCTGGTCAGAAATAATGTTATCAGCTACTTTGGACATCTGCAGAGATTTCGCACGATAAATTTATATTGGAATTTCCCCAAATTCTTTGAAAGCCTATCAATTTTTTCATGATGTGGCTGAACTAAAGGAGAGGTGGCATAAGGTGGCTCACACAAGTACTTACGCTTATTTTCTGCAGAAGAGCAAGTTACTGTATCCCTAGCTGTGTCTAGAGCTGAATGTAAAGCTCCTCTTTGATTTAGCTTTCCAACAAAAACAAAAAGAAAAGAGAATTTAAAGGAAAATGAAGGAAGATGTGAATAATAATAAATAATCAAATCCATCTGTTTCAGAGGGGAGACAGGAGAAGGAATCTAGACCAGAGTTCTTCCTACTAACAAAACCTGTGTGTACGTATTTGGAGTGTTAATGTGCCCTGGTGATGTGAGGTAATTGTATACATAGACACTCAAGCATTTTTTTCTTCTCACATCAGGCTTCTCCATTTTAACCAGATCTAAAACATGCACCATCAGGAACTATTGCTTTCTCCATTTTTCAAAGAGCTAATAGATACTAATCATTGACCTCAGACTTGTCATACATCACTAGAAGGATGTTCTCCATAAACAACATGCTGGAGGTCATGTCAATGTCCACTTCCACCTCCTTTGATTTCTGCCCATCTGCAGCTTGCAGGCCAAATAAATCTCGTTAAACAGCATGTGCACAACTCTCTTAAACATTCCAGAGAACAAAGACAAAAGAAACAGTAATGGCCACAGTTATATAAAGCTGCAGCAGTAGCAAAAAAAGTCTACGGGTAGCTTGAGTTTCATAAGCACTGAAAACATAATCTATCACCAGGCAGCGTGTACACTGCATGTGACTGCAGCTGGGGCACAGGCAGGCAATTCCTGATTTGATTTGCAGCTCAGTGCTGCTGGATGATCTCTTCCATCCACCTTTCCCTTTGCATGTCCCCTTTCCCACTCTGCTGCACGCTCCTGCCTCTTATGCTGGTCTTAGTGCCCTTAAGAGCAAATTCTACTGATAAACTTTCTAACTTAAACTGTATGGAAAATAAAATAAAATTTTAAAAACCAAAACAACAACAAGAAGGAAAAAAACAACTTTGTGCCCAGGCAAACAAGTCAGCTCAGCAAAGGTAGCAGAGTAATAGAAGCAAAAGAGGGAACTGTAACACCAGGAATAGGGAGATGGATGGATGTGGGAGCTGGACCACTCTCTCCAACAGCAATCACCTGTAGTCTCTGCATATGTAACTATCATTCTATTGCAGCCCGGTCACAGAGTTAAGTTTTATACCTGGAACAGCTGGAGCAGGGACAGATACATACTTCTTAGGAAACTGAGAGCTTCACCAAATCCCTGAGGAACTACCAAAATCCACAGCACTCTCAAAATCCTTCTTTTCATAAGTTTAGGATTCAAATGAGCAAAGAAAAGAAGCAGTATACTAAGGCGCCAGAGAATATGCACTGGGCTCACTAGGGAGATGTTTGAACCAAATGGAGGTGAAGAAATAGAGTCCCAATAGGTCTGGGTTTCAATTTTAAAATTGCAAAACTGATTGATTTTAAAATTGTAAAGCTATTTTGATTAGTTACTTCAATTCCTAGTATTTTGCATTATTCTACAACTAAAATTTGCATCCCTCTAAAACTGCTCTGCTTTGTTTTATTTTGATTTAATGGCAATGGAAAATTGCCACATACAAGGGCATTCCAATGATTAATTAACATTCATATTGAAAACCTGCATCCAATTTTTCCTAGCTTTAACTTCTAGCTGTTTTCCCTTGTTACCCCCCTATTTTTTTATTAAAGGAGCCCTTCTGAATGTGAAATCTTCTCCCCAGAAGATAATTATACACCCTGATCAAATCACTATTTAACCTTTTCTCCAATAAGCAGAATAGATTTAGTTTCTCAGGTAACACTGGTGTCCCAGATCTTGAATAATTCTTTTGGCTCTTCTCTTAAGCTTCTCCAATTTTACTATATTTTCCTCAAAAATTTTTGAGGTATCTTTTTGTCAGCTTTGAAGCAGTGAAGTTCACCCATGCATGCTCAGCTGCTGCAGTCATTCCTTTCTTGCCTTCAGCTTGTATAAAATTACAGCTACTCTGTCCTCAGAAAATAATTTAAAAGGTTTTAAAAGTCCTCCTTTACATGAATTCCAATAGCTCTTCATTTGCATTATTAGTTTTTAAAAATCTTGGAGTTCAGCCATCGCATCACAACATTTAGGAGATTTAAAGTGAAAGCTATCAGTCTGCTTTAATGCACTTTGATGAATTTCCCAAAACTGTTGTTCCAAAATTAAACTACCCAGTGTAAGTGGCAGGAGTGCCTGCTCCCACACTGCTGCCTTACGGAACAGTTCTCCTCAAGAATTGCGGCTGGACAGACTTTGCTCACAAGTTTTAATTCTGTCAGTGCTACAAATTACTAAGACTGTTTATTTCCAGATGTAAAGTTGATTGAAAACATTTTTTTTCATTTCTTTTGCCTCACTTTTGATGACTTATGGAAACACCAGCTAATAAAATGGAATATAATTAATGGGTAACAGCTCTCTAAACTATGCTGCATTCATGTGAGATGTTGTAGGGAATCTGAACTGAATGCAAGACTTATATTCAGAAAAGATTCTACCTGGCAACACTTGCATCTGTCCCTGTTCATTGTAAAGGATGGGGAATAGTAACGCTTGTATACAAAATTATTTCATATGCAGTGCAACGTTAATTTCCAAGCAAAAAAAAAAAAAATGGGCGCAGAACACTATGAAACAGAAAGCAAGCAGAAGGATTTAAAAAAACTTGTGGATTTAAAAAAAAAAAAACAAAAACATGAACAACAAAACAAACAAGAAACTTTTTTATTTTCTATGGAAGAATAAAAATTATTTTCCTTGTAAAGCTATGACCATATGCCAGGCCTTTAGGGCACAGTGTGAGTAAAGGCAAACGTCTTCTGGTTTTGCTCTACTCCGACTTTATTCTGAAATATGCAGTCAAGACCTCCCTCCCATTGTTCTCGTCCTGCTGTATATAACTTGCACTTCTCAGTTTTGCAAGAGCAAAAGAATTATTTAAATACATACACCACAAGTTCTGGACAGTCCTCTGTTCTTCTGCGTGAGAGAGGAGCTCTCTATGAACTACAGGATTCATTTATTTAATTGATTTATTCCTGTCCTTATGAAGAGCCGTCCTGATGGGATACATTTACATGGTTTTCACTACTCAGATTTAAACAAACCAAGCCATTGCTATGGCACCCTGCAGAGTCCCTGGAGCAGACAAAAACTGAGAGCCTGATGCTCAAGACTCAGCCATTCCCACTCAGATCAGCAGCAAAAGATGTCTGGTCAAAATTTCAACTTTCAGCCAGCTACATACACTGAACTTTGACAAAAGCATGATGAAAACTTGGAAGAAGTGTGATAAAACCTGTTCTTTACATTTTTTTCCTAACCACTTGCAAACAGAGGCAGCTGTCACTGAGAGGCCAAGGCAGATCTGTCAGATCCCGTCAGTGCTGCTCTGGGTGAGGTGGGCACCTGCACCCTGCCAGGGGCACAGCTCCGCACCCGCATTTGCATCGCAGCCTCTCCCCGTTCAGGGAGCACCAACACGTTCCCAGGGCTCTAGGTCAATATTACACTAATGTGGAATTCGTAAACATGTTCTTCAAAGCTAACTTTGGGAGTATTTGAGCTAACATCCTCTTATTGCACTGGTATTAGTGAGGACAGAAAATGGCACCAAATGAACACTCAGGGGAGATTTTGTCACATTGTTAATGCTCTGCCATTAATCCCGATGTTTGGTTGGACAACCAACCTTCTGTTTGGTGATGGTTGTCTTTGAAGGTTGCTCTTAGTCTTTGAAAATGCTAATTGTCAAGCCAACATTTACAGAGGAAGTTGTAAAATGAGAGGTTATTATCTACTGCCCTTGCTCTGATGATAGAAAGAGGCCTCACAGAATAGTTTTCTATTAAAAGCTTCATACATCTTTGTGGATGGTGGCAAGTACAAACAGATTAAAGAGCCAGTCTGAAAAAGAGCATGAGATGGACAAGCACAGCAGAGGCTCTGCAGCCTGCATTCCATCTAGCTGGGAAGATATCCACCCTTGATTTCAAATGACAGACAATCAGCATTCGAAAACACCACTTTAAACTGTATAGTCATTAATTTATCTTAATGTTAGGTTTGTATATTATTTTTGATTCAAGTTTCTTTAACATACAAACTTCTTTAGACACTGTCACTTGGCTAAAGTATGTTTCTATCATTTGTTTCCTTTCCCCTCCTGTGATTAAATTGTCCATTTTTAACACTCTAGTAGGGGATTTAAATACACTGAATTCCTTAAATCTCACTATGGATTCACTTTCAAGATCTTGAACTATTTTTTATGGCTTTTTCTGAGTTTTGTTCTTTTTTTTAAATAGAAAAACTACAACTAAAATAAAAAAAAAAATTAATACTTCAAATATACGTAACAGCATTTCTTTTTTATGTCCCAAGAGTTGGTTTTGTTTTCATGCTCTTCTGGATGCTTATGTCAAATCTTTTCCAAGACCCTTTAAATAACCCAGCAAGTGCCTATTTTCGTTGTGTGATTTCCTCAGTTAGGAAGGTGTAATCGTGACACTGAACCTTGCGGAGCTGCTGTGCACAGAGAACAAGCAGCAGTTGTCACAGCAGCTACAGCAAGGCAGCTCTGACTCTCCTGTACAGCTCAACTTGCACAAAGTTCTAATTTGTGGTTACTGCAAATAATTTTCTCATTGTTTGTTGTCTTTAAGACACACAGTGTATTTGATACATAACCTGGCCTAGCTGTGACAACTGCAGCAATGCAGAAACTCTAAAATGAGCACATGAAGGGGAATCAACCCATGCCAAGGCTGAATTCAGGTAAGCAGACCCAAAGTTTGGGGAAAAAAACCCCCAATCCTTACAAGCAGAAACTCAGCACTAACAGAATCCTCAAGTACATGGTTAAGAGGCTTGCTTTTATCTACACATCTCAGCACACGATGCTGTGGTTGCAGATGTGATTATAACAACTCTCCAGAAGGCACAGCAGCATAAGTGAACACAGGCCAGAGAAAGAAAAGGTCACCATTCCAAAGAGTAAAGCGCAAAGCAAAAAAAGCACAAGTGTTGAGGGCAGAGACACAATGGCAGAAGGAAAACCAGGAAGATTACTAGTGGGAATTCAGCAAAGAAGAAGGTAGTCAATTTTCTCTAATCTTGCACTCCAGTTTGGACAATTCTTACTAAAGTGCGCAGCAAATTCACTCCTGCAAAGCAGCCACTCTGTGTGAAATTGGAGAGCTTTGCTTCAGGACTGACAGCATGAATTCTTAGTTTGTCTTTTCATATCAAAGCTGGAACCTAAATCCCAGTCATACTGATTTATCGGGTGTGCAGAAGAGAGAGTTAGGCCTGGTGTCACTAACTTTCATTTCCATAAGGTGCTAATTCAAAAAAGTCACAGGTTTTCAGCACATTTTCTCCATACCACAGCTTTCCCCTCTCTGGAATGTTTTTAGTGCTTCAGTCAAGCTGTAATTGAGGGAGGTTAGGTGTGCTATGTCCATTCCTGGTTTTCCATCGTCCCTACAGCATGGGTCCCATTTGTTTAGCTATGTTTTGATCTCCTAATTCACACCCCAGTGTGCAATGTCCCCAGCACTGAAAAATTCCTACCCTCTTCTCTCTGGCTCCTAAGAGGTGCCAAAGCAAACAGTTCAGGATCACACCACAAACTTCTGTTAATGTTCCAGGAAAAGAGATCCAGCAGTTCCTGCAGGCTGTTAGGAAGGTGATGGTGCAAACATGAGGATGCTAAAAGGATTAGCAGAGTGTGTTTGTACCACCTTTCCAAAGACAAGGGGCTAAGAGAAGTTACAAAAAGGACTACAGAGTGAAAACCAGTGAACTTACGTACTGAAATGGAATTTTACATCAATACCAAACACATGTGGGAAGCATTATTATAAATATATGCATTGAATTCTTAACAGTAGCTTTAATTAAGGATAAATATTAAAGATTAAGGAGCTATCCACAAAGCAAAAATGCAGCAAAGCTCCTATTGAGTTCTGTGGTCTGAGACTGAACCCCATAACAAGATTTTTAGACAACAGAGATGAAACTGCATGAAAACTCCTGAATGCCTGTGCTATACATGCTGTGCTTTCTTTATATTGAAGTTCCTAATTAGGGGTGTATGTCACTAAATATATTCAGAAATCACGTTCCCAAAGTGAAGAAATGCTTAATCATTTCAAGGCAGGATTTCTTAACATTCCTCAATTTCACCTCTTGGAATTTTACACTGAATTTTGTCAGTTTATAAATTTACACTAGAGCATGCCAAAGGGAAGGAAAGAAAGAAAACAAAAAAATCCCAGACCTTAAAGGCATTTTACCACAGAGACACTGAAAAATAAAGACCATTAGCAAAAAAGTATAATTAAATTAAAATGCCAGCTTGCCAAAGAAGCTCAGTAAATGGGAAATATATCAAACTGTGATAATACAAATGGGCTATTTCTCAAGGTGTGAGAAAGTCAATGGAATAAACTCTGATAATTTGCTGACTTTTTACGTACCAGGTAGAGTAATGACTTAAAAGTAAATTGCACAATGACAAATACAACCATATATTATGAACCACAGTTACTCTTCCTATTAACATCACTATTTTAGGTATTATGCTGTTAAAAACTATTAAATATAATAAAAGGGAGTGTTGTAATTGAGGTAGCGTGGCCTGATTCCAGCAAAGAGCTGGACTTTCACATAATCACGTAATTTTAAATTCTGTTGTCTGCACTTTCCCTGGAGTCACTTCGGCCCAGTTATTCTGAGCACGTTTTAATTTCCATTCCCACCCTGACGACAGCAGAGGCTTTTTCTAAAATCACTCTCCACAGGACTATAGTCTTTTCAAATATTCAAAATTACTTTTGGCATGTAAGTTCACTTTGCTAATTCCGCTTTTAGTGAGCAAATAACCTTTGAAAAGCTGAATCCAGGTGTTTATGTGTCAGGACAATATCAGAAATGCCCCAGTTGCCCAGTGCCATGTCAACACCGGTGCCGGGGCGGCGGATCCTGCGGCTCTGCTGCCCTCTGCTGCAGCACAGCCTGGGACACGCCTCCTGCTAGGGAGCTCTGATGTTTCAATTTAAATTCCTAGCGTATGCATTGAGTCTGAACACCAAGAAACAGCATTATACATAAGAGCAATAAGGAGTTGCTATTCTATTCATAGAAAAATACTCCAAACAAATAAAATCTTCCCTTCTCTTTCGCTGTGACTGAAATACAACAGCTGAGGTGTCCTCCTACGCTGCGTGAGCTTGGAAGGACAAACCTGACAAGGAATAGAATTCTCTTTTTAACATGTAAGACTAGAGAATATAATTTCACTGAGAAAAGTTGAAACAAGCATTTTTCTGGCCACTCTCCCTGTCTCCTGAGGATATAAACTGCTCTGTAGGAGCACCTGCACCCAGGCCAGTGTCAGAGGAAAGCAGCGGCACTGTAGCCAGAGGCGTGCTGGAACACCAAAGCCCTGCCAAGATGCTGCACCCCAGGAGCTCCCATACCCTTCAGGGCTGCTGGGTCCCTGTATTCCCTTTCTGAAATTCACTGGCCACCAAGGCAGAGAGGATGGCAGATATTAATCATTACTAATTACTTTACAAAGGAAACACTGAGAGCTTAAAAAGGTATTCTTAATTCTTTTTCATAAACCTGTAGTGTATTTTAATGAATTGCATTTTCGTCACATAGCACGCAATTAAGCAAGTAGACTTAAATCTTCCCACAAGTAAACTTGCATTCAAAATGTTAAAAGAATCTAATTTGACCTTTAAAGGCCTAGAATTTAAGTGGTCAAATGCTTGCTTTCCTCAAGCAAGTACGCACTTTATATGTATTATCTACCAGATTTTTATCCTGATAGACCATAACAGCTCCTAAAGAGCCATTATAGATTATTGTGTAAATCCTTCTTTGTTCATGGACTATTGACCCAACAGTGTGTTGTGTCCCTAAAGAAGACTTGATAGTCCACCACGTTAATCCAGCTGCAAGGTTAGTGCATGATGTACGGAAAATCTTTACATAATTTTCAGTGAAATTAAGTAAGAATTTTCCTGCACAGATAATGATGCTCCATAGTGAAATAATTCAATATCGGAGATAACACAGGGCATACTCACATACAGAATATTAGATCGTGTTATGGATTGCACATCTGTGTGTTTCTTATTAAAATTAAATTCAGGCTGTGTAATGAGGCTAGTTCAAAGTGGCTAAAGCTATTAGATGAGCTTCAGAGCTGAGATAACTACAGAGATTTTATTTTTAACCAGACAATTTTAATAAAGAATATGTTCACTTCATATGTTAGTAAGCAATTTAAACAAAATTTTGGACATAGAAAACATGCCTGGAAAAAAAAACCAAATCATACTTTATTTTAACTCCCAGTTTATGGCTAAACGTAACACTGTCCTCTGAAGGGAAAAGGTACATTGTGGTGTAACCCAAACCACTAAACTTTTTAAAAGGGCTTAGCTCTCTGAAGTGCGTGTAATGGACAGACAAGTGACACTTGTTATCTTGTCACTCAGGACAGATGCTGTGTGACGGGTGGCTCTTGGGAGGCAGGATGGCTCAGAGGGGCACAGCCTGCCAGCAGCTGGGGCTCGGGCTGGCTCAAGAGCCAGTCAAAACCTCTCCTTGGCATACGTAGCCCAGCTAAGGCAGTATTTTGAGTTTTATGGTATAGTTATTACAAAAATTAAACCCTTTATCAATTTGTACTTATTTATAGCTCTGCTTAACCTTCTCACTGAAACTAACATTTCTAGCTTTAGTTCCGCTTCATAGTTGTCCAGAAATAAAATAAAATCATTATCACAAGTGAGCTGAAGTCATGCTGCTACTTCCATTTTATGTTTCATTACTCATTTCCAGCCACAACATGTTCTACTCAATAATTTTTAAATCGCCAAGATTTTTTTTTTTTTCTTGTGCATCACAGAAATCCTGATTTTCTGAATTCAAGTAGCACTTTGCTGCAGACAGTTGCATTTGAGGTATAAAAAAATAACCAGATCAAAACACTCACCAGGTTGAGGGAGAGTTCCTCTCAAAACCAGTGTTTCTAAAAGAGGGATAGCATGGTCAAATCCCGGAGTAAAAGCGCTTCCTGGCAGTATGTAACTGGATGTAACACTGGAAAGTGTTTTATAGAAAGTATCTCCTGGGGTACAACTGCAGAATGAAGCTATTGCTCCAATGAAGACAAGAGTGTGGGAGAGGTTTTCACCCATGAGAATATGCTGATTATTATGGCAAAGGAAAATCACCAAGCTCCTGGCCTCAGGAGATGAGGAGGAAGGGCTGTGATCCCATCCTTCCTCCCAGTTCATAGCACCACCATGATAGGGCCTGGTTTCCTCAGAGGACAGCATTCCCTCAGATCTCCCCATACAAAGCCCCTCCAGGCAGTGCAATCCAAAATCCATCAGCAAAGAGCAAGCTGATCATCCAGGGCATGACAGGGACCCTGAGCACTGGGGCACAGGGGGGTCCTTTTAAATTCACTCCTCTCAAGCCAAGAGCCACTTCTGCAGCTCTTCACCATGGGGACAACTCTGTCTCCTGGACCCTTGTCTCAGGTTAAAACATAAGATGTAACCAAAAGTATGTATTCTATCACCATCTTCATAAGCTGTTAAAACCAGTTGGGGGACTGTTCTTTATCTTTCCCTGACACATCCCTGATAAATTCCCGGGAATATCTTCTGCTAATAGGCCATCCAGCCTCACTTCGTGACTCATAAAATTACATCATCCCATTGGGAGATGCTCTGCCCAGAGGGAGGAACCAAGCATTCCTACCTGGATGTAATCTGAGGCTTGGAACACCGCAGTCAGCCCTTACCTACAGGATTCCCAGAGGACAAGAGCTACATAACCACCACTGGACCTTCAGAGGAAGACCAGAGCCTTCTACAGGATCACGGCTTCAACAGAACCACATCCATCACTTCAGGAGGACTGCTACCACCACCCTGACCAACAGGGTGTCAGGCTGTATCCTGACTCTGTCAATTTAAGCCAGTGCTTCTGCATTATTGCCTTTATCTTAATTTCCCTATTAAATTGTAATTCTGACTTGGGACCTCCCACTGGTTTATTTTCAAACTAGTACAACCCCATGCTACAGCAATTGCAGGTGGATCTTCAGGCACTGTGTTTCACAGCCCTTTTGGGTTGTTCTCTTCAACAGCAGCACCAAGGCAATGAGCCCTGTTCCCAAAACAAGAGCCCTGCAGTAGCGAGCAGTGCCTTTAGCCCTACACAGGCAGCGTAACACCTTACATAAGGCACAGGTATATTGTCCTTTACTGGCTGCAGAAGCAGACCATTAATATTTTACAGATTTCTCATCCTCTCCGTTTGTGTAATTTATCAATGCCCAACAGGTCCTCTGCCAGCTATACATTAAAACTATTTTCAGAATATTTCATTGTCAGCCCATGGCACCTTCATTATTTATTAAGATAAGGGACATGATGAACAAGAACAGTAGGTAGCTTGTTTGCTCAAATGTACATTATGAATCCTTTGAATGCACAGATCTGCTAGAAATATAGTGCCTGCAGGTTCCCAAGAGTCATAGGCATGATTCATGCAAATAATAAAAATATTGTATGCTCGATGTAGCATCAGCATCATCTGCCTGGAAAGTTCTGCCCTTCAACACATACAGGCTGGACCTCTGAAACCTGTGACATTATTTCAGGTGTGCATGCATATAAATCAGAGATGTAACTGTATTTAATATAGAGCCTACGTTATGGCTTTTTATAGTACAATGAGTGTATGAAGAGGTGAAAGGAATCCATAGGTCCTTCTCCAGTCATTACTACTGTCCTAATGAGGAGTCATAAAGTTTCCCCTTATGCCCCACAAAAGGATTCCTTTAATTTGCCTTTCTTTTCTGCACAGTGTCTTTTAAATTGCCTTTTTCAAGCAAAACCAAGACCCAAATAACAAATATACCACCACAAAAAGCAACACTGTAAGAATCATTTTGTTGCCTGGCTACATTATCTCCTGTTAATTCAGAAAATTATAGCTCTTTTCTTTTTGTGTTGACTAAAGACACAAAGTCCACAAACATACAAAGAAATCGACACATGAACAAGGCAAATTCCCAGAAGAATTTTGAAGTACAGTTAGCATCAGAAATTATGCAGAACACTCTCCCACCCGCCTCACTCCCACAATACAACTGAAACCCCATTCAGCAATTAACTCAGAGAGGACAACAGGGAAAAGCAGCTTTTGGGACACAAACCCGGACCTGAACACCCAAGTGTGTGGAAATGTGCCATATCACTCTCTTTTTCAAGTTTATTGGAATGTTTACTAGAATAGGAAGCGCAAACCCAGGCAAAGCAGCACCTGCAAGTACAGAAAGAGCTGATGCATGTTCTGCCTCCTCAGCCCCAGCCATACACATCTCTCATCCAGACCTGGAACAGCAAAACAGCTGCACAGATCCTGCACTGGGAAAAATTTTTGATTTCATACTAGATAGCAGGATGCTTAAAAAAAATCAACCAACCAAACAAAAAAACCCCAACCAAATGCCACAAACCACGTTCCTCATCCTGCAAGTTGGGTTATGGGTGTAGGCGCAGACAATCAAACAGCCTGAGTGCACATCCTCTGCCTGCTAAGGGCAAACTGTTACACAGACTCTGAGCTCAGGCTGCAGCCCCAGGTACCCAACACCTGTTCAGCAGCCCTCCAGCCCCCTAAGTACAGAAGCCTTTCCATGGGGTCTGTGGAGAGAGAGTTGTATTTAACTTGGAAGATGCCCAGAGTGAGCCAGGATGGACACAGCCACTCTCCAGCTCCCCCGATAACCCAGAGAAGCAGTTTGTAACAACACATCTGGATAATCAGCACTAATTTCCCACTCACAATTTTCTTCAACAGTTTTAGTGCATTATTCTCTCACCAGACTTGTCCCAGTTATGGTGAAAACTATTTTCTGTCCATGGACAACTTGTGAACTGTCAGCAGACAAACATTTTTTGCATATTTGCTTCTTAAATTGCTTAATCAATCATGTCCTCTAATTTGTTTCCTTGTTGGACTAACTGATATTTTAAATTGTTCTACTTGCCCTCTACATAAATATTGTTTTGTGGAGAAGCAAGTTGGCTAGAAACCCCTATGTGGTAGAAGGAGGAAAGATGTATTTACACCCAACTCATGAGCCAAACGATATTAAATTTTTTAAATCAAAAACCTGATAAAACAGGCATTAACACAGTAGGGGTTTAAATCATATTACAATTTATAAATTTCCTGTCATTATTCACCAGTTCTAAGCATCTGTTTGCATAGAAAATCACCTCTTTGATAAAGGTAAGGAAAGACTATCACAAATACTTATTTTAATCAAGCTGGCTGGTATTTGATTTTGTATATGTTTCAATTAAAAAAAAATTTAATTTTCTCTCACAAAGATAATTTTAATAGTAAAATGTAGCCATAAGACCATTACATATGACATCCAATTTTGTGTTTAATAGAGTGTGTCAAATTGAAAATTGCAGTTTAAGACATAATCCTTCATAGAGCCTGTCACATACACAAATCTGCCATTTAATTTTTATTAAGTTATCCAATAATTTCTTAACAGACAGTTAAGCTCTAGAAGAGACCTCACAAAGTTACAGGAGAGAAGCTGAGTCTGCACTGGTCAGAGCCTACATCCAGAAGAGCTCACTTCAGCAGGAAAAAAAACAAATCTACCACCTGGAACATGATGATTTTTTGCTCATGAATATTAAATTGATGCAACATTTACCCTCAAAGGGTAAAACCCTTATTGCTCTTAAATCACATGCAACCTTGTAACATCAATAATTTCAATTTTTTTTTTCATTCACACAAACAGTTATTATGAGCACAATATTATAAGAAAATATAGTTTGCAGATTTCAAAATTATTCACTGTGGATATTTTAGTAGTAGCAACTGAAGGCAAGATGGAATAAAACGAACATAGAACATTTAAGAGATTTTCAAAGGAACTATCTAGGGAACTGCTCTTTTAAGGAAAGTTGAGCAACTACCTCCTACCTATGATTTTCTGATTTTCCTAGAAAAGTATGCAGAAATAAGTGAGATTTCAGCTCCATTTTCCTGCCATGCTGATGTGGATATACTCGAGAGCAGGACTCAGTATTTAGATTTTGCGGTCAATAGATTTTGTCAAATATTTTCAGAAAATATTCTGCTAAATAGGGATGTGGTAGTGACTGCGCACAGGAGAATTTAGTACGCTATCACCACGTGCTCTTTTACAAGTTTTTGGTGGTGCTTTTGTCTGCTTCCTTTTTTTTTTTTGTTCTAGTCCTATATGCTTGTTTCCACAAAATTCAGATTAGAGGTTTACACATTGTTCCCCAAACTTTAAATTGCTTTCATTAATTTCTATCCTGGCCTTTTGGGTTGGCTGAAGGATGCATGACACTGGAGCAGAGAGGCAGGGAGCAGAGCAGGAAGTGGTGCCTCTTTCCCCCGGTGATGGATGGAAGGCTGACTGCAGCAGTGATGTACACTATCTCAGTTGCTGCAGGGGTTAGATCACATTAGAAGAGGAATGTGCAATTGAACTGACAGAAAGCGAATGATTAGCACTGGACATCAGTCATTTGTTTCAAGCTGTACCGTGGTAGGAAAGCCCTGGCACTGCTCCTCATCTGCAGGACTGCGGTCGATAGATCTGTTCCTAGATAACAGAACTGCTTCTGTGGATATAAAATCTTGTGATTTTCTTTTCACCAGCAAGAATTACACTTAGAAATGAAGAATCAGAGAATTTGAAAGTGCCAAAAAGCCTTTATCAGTTTTTGGCCCAGTGCCTGACCACAAGTGCAGGATTACTCCTAAATCATCTTGTGGAATGTCCACTCTGGCTAACTGTATCCCAAGGGAGATCACTTCAGACACTTTCCCACAACTGATGTATAACACTGTCAGAAGCTTTGTGCTGATAATCAACCAAAACTTTACCTTTTCAAATATCTTCCTGTAACTTCTAGCTGCACCCTCACTTACCCAGCAATTCCTCTCCTGCCTTGGTGTTAACACTCCTCGTACCCTTGTAGATGGTTATCGCACCCTCTCTATCACTGCTTAGGCGGGCTCTACACTTCCAGCTTTTTCATCTTTCATGTTCAAGTCAGTTCCCCCAGACTCCAGATTTTATGTCTCTACTTAGGTGCTAAAGGGAAAATGCAATGTGCTAATTTCGGGTATACTTGAAGGAAAGAGTGGAAAGGGTATTTGTTTGCTTAATTCTCCACCTCATTTCAAAGCATGCTCTTACCTTGCCTTTATGGAGTCTGGGTAAAATATACAAAATGTATTTTGAAGTGACATTTTTTTCTCTCCATGAATTTTTCAGCAGCAGATATATATATCATTATATAGATTTTGTTATAATATGATTTTTTTTTCAGTTTAAATTAAAACACAGATGAAGTTTATGAGCATGAGTTGTGTTCATCTGGAAGTGTTAAATATTTGGTATTATGTATATTATCCGTGCACTTGGCTCCTTAGACACAGAATATTGTATAGGCACAGAACTACTTGGTCATGATTTTCACAAGGACAGGGTGTAAGAGACTTGAAAGAATTTACTAGACTAAAGATGCTTAAATGTCTCGATTCTGACTGTAACTGGAGAACTTTAAAAGTTCATATTTCAGCAGGCTGTTTTCTACAAATCCTTGATTACATATAATCCCTTTGGAAACTTCTACAACTGTTCAAAAATCAAAGCAATAACAAGGAGGAGTGTCTAGGATTAATTTTATTTAAGATTTGATGTCATCTGGAAACGCTGACAGGAAAACAGTGCAGATTATACAGCACAAAATGGATGTGCTTTGCTGTGGTTGTAGGTTAGCTTAGGTCTTGAATTCGACTTGCATAAAACATGTATTGCTCCACAGTTGTGAGCAGTGCGTGGACACAGAGCCTGAACTGCTGCACCCTGGGCATTGCTCTGCTCAGATGACATTACACCATTAATATCACAGTGGCTGCCACAGAGAAAGGTCCTGAACTGTGAATCCTCCACAGGGCTCCAGCCAGCCGTGGGGATGCACAGAGTGCCTGGGATGCTCTCAAGGTCTCCAAAGTAATTTTTCACCTGTCCACACAGTGCCATCCCGGAATTTATCAGTCAGGCCCTCTCAGGCAAACCTGGGGGTAAGGTTTCTCCTTGGCCCAGGCAGCTGGGGCTGGGGAAGGCTGCTGGGGCAGGGCTCTGGGCAGGACCCAGCAGAGCTCTCCAACAGCTCTCTCCTACTCCCAGAAGAGAGGCTTTGGGGTCCTGTCTAATGGGACACCTTTGCACAAAAACAGCAGAAGTGGTAGCAGAACAGCACATGATAAGGCCAGAGAATTACAGCAAACTTGGAAGCAGCTCCCCTATTTCAATGAACTACACTGGAGAAGAGGAAGACAACATTTCATCATTTCATTTTTTTAATAAAGTTCATATCTACCCCTAAGCTTTTTGTGCATGCCTCTGAAACAGCTTTGTATGAATAAATGTTCATGAAAGACAAAAATGCACAAAAGTAAGCCTGAGAAATTCACCTTGAGATTTTACTATCTTCAGATTGGAAGAGTCATTAGAAAAATCTATTTCTGATCACACATTTTAAATTGCCCTATTTAAGTATTTAATGGCGAGACGGCAGGACAACATGAAGAAATTCTGCTAAAATTACTTGCATCAAGGTTATATTTGATATCTGAATATTAGGGTACTTTAAATTATTTCAGTATCTGCATAGGTCCTTGAATACAAGAAGTAGATATTCTAGTCATTTTTTAAATGCATCTGGTATAACAAAACCCACTTGTCTTCACCATTTCTCCAGTTTTAGTAATTCTCTTGAAAAATAGTTTAACTGCCAAGCTCAAGTAAATTAAAACTCTGTCTATTAGTCCCTGAAAAGACACGGCTGCTTTCAAAGAATCAAATGGTCTGGACAGACACATCAAGGCAGCTGTATTACAGAAGTCAACTTCACTAATGAAAATGGCTTATGGTTTAAGATAAAAACAATACAACCAAGAAAAAAGACTTTCCTTTAAACACATTAAATTATGTGAATAAAAGTAATTTGATAGAATTTCCGTAGGTAACTGGCCCCTTTTTCATACAATAACATTGAGCTGCTGTTCCTTCTCATACATTGGTTTAAAGCAAGTTACTTTGGTATAAATATTCACTGCTGGACTACTACATATGAGCCTTGCTACAAAGAAAATTGTGACAAACATACTGCTTAGTAAATCTAGACAACTTTTACTACAAAAACAACCAAAATGCAATGGTCCAAACTTTAAAATCAATGAGGTAAACTTTTGTAGCACAGAAGCTTATACACACAAGCAGGTCTGGAGAACTTGACTATTGTAATCTATCTTTAAATAGGTATTTTGAGATTTAGAGTAAAATAGCTTGTGTCAGAGCAGACTCGGTTTGGAGAGATCATTATAAAATCCCATTATCACTGCTACAAGTTGGACTATTTGTCATCACAGAAGAGATGACAAGCTCAGAAATACTACATTTGTTATTATCAGATGATAAATGATATTCCATTAAAGCTGCAATACATCATCTGCAAAGCTGCAAAGAAGATATCAAACCTATCAGTACTTGACTTATAATTTAATTTTCAAAAGCTGTCAACTAAAATTCCAAAGGCTAAGCATTTTCATTTTTAAAGTTCATCTTATTTATTTTCCTCATCTGTTAGTCTAATTTTTTTGATATGGCAAAAATAACTGATTATGTGCAAGGTATAATTCTTTTTCTCTTGATTAAGTAATACATCAGATGTCACTTATGTATTAAAAATATATGACAAATAATAAAGCAAAAGAGTAGTGATGAACACACCTTATTTGGATTTCTTATTCCTAAATGCAACAGTAAAGGATGGGTCAGTCTAAAAATATTTTGATAATGTTGTATTCTAACTAACACGAAGCCTAGATTTTAAAATTTACCATTCAAATTTTACTTTATAGGAATAGAAAATCTATTCAACCTGGTACTTGGAAAATATCTGTTTAGCATCTAAACAATTCTGACATTTTAAATTCCAGAAAAAAGCTATCAAAAAACAATTTGGGCTGGGAGCTGCCCAGCTGAGGAGCAGCTCTGCTGAAGAGGCCCTGGGCTCCCAGGAGCAGCAGGGTGGGCACGGGGCAGCACCAAGAGCCTGGGCAGTGCCCACCCCTGGGGCTTCACAAGCCCAGCTGGACTGAGCCCTGAGGAGCCAGGGCTGAGCCCAGAGCTGACTGCTCTGAGCCAGAGGTTGGGCTCGAGACTTCCCGAGGGCCCTCCCAACCTGAGCTGCCTCACGGTCCAAGCCCTAAAGCACAGGAACAAACCAAGAAGCAAGGCCTGTGTGATCCTTATAAGTGCCATTGCTGGTCACTGATGCAAGTATCAACAGCAAAACTCTGTAACTCCACTGCTCAAATTATTTTTATTTCAGTGTCACCTAATTCTTCATATTTCCAATGCTAGTTCGGCACAGTGTATAATAAAAATATTTAAGCTACTGCCATGCCAATTTTTGCAGCATGTTACTGCAAAGTGCGTGACGACGCTTCAGATGCCACTGTATCCTACAATCTGTTTTTAAATTAATTGAATAAAAACATTTCCCGAGTTCACAGCATCACAGAATATGCTGAGCTGGAAAGGGACCCACAAGGATCACCGAGTCCCTCACTCACGGCCCTGCGTAGGACCATCCCCAAGAGTCACACTGTGCCTGAGAGCATTGTACAAACTCTTCTTCAACTCTGCCAGGCTGCTGCTGTGACCACTGCCCTGGGGAGCCTGTTTCAGTGCCCAACAACCCTCTGGGGGAAGAACCTTTTCCTGATATCCAACTATCCAACCTAAACCTCCCCTGCCACAACTTCAAGCCATTTACTCGAGTCCTGTCACTGTCACCAGAAAGAAGAGATCGGTGTCTGCCCCTCCTCTTTCCCCCACGAGGAGACTGTAGACTGCAACGAGGTTTCCCCTCAGACTTCCTTCTCTAGGCTGAGTTGATGTATTGTCTAAAAGTTTGTGCTTTTTCATTTATTAATTTAGCATCAACTTATAATAGCATCAAAGACTTTCAGGTATGGCATTTCCTGGCAATAAATGAAGGGGCACCAGCTGAATGCCGGGAAGCAATTCAAAGTAACTTGGGAGCTAAAAGACATAAATTTGCTATTTGCTCTTTGATGTTGGTGCTCACCACCCGAGACTGCCATGCCCAGAGGAAAACAAGTCCAAAGCCCCATCAGCAATTGTTGTTTGTGGGAAAAGCACTGAGTTCCTCAGAGCCTTTCCTGGAGTTCAGCAATGAGCGGTGCAACAGCCCTGGCTGGATACGGTGCAGGTTCTTTGCAATTAGAGCAGGGCAGAGAATAAAACTCTAAAAAGCTAATTGCAAATGAGACCCTCTGTGCTATGTATCATAAAAATATATAGTCAAGGATACTAAATACTAAACCAGCAGAAATTGTAGGGGTTTTTGAAAATATTCATTCAGGATCATGATTCTGTAGCAAAAATTATGTTGCCAAATCTTACCCACTGTAAATCAGCCAGTTCCTGCACTATTACTGTGAACACACGGCCACATTTGAGGTGACATTAAATTTTTACATCATTTTTTTTTTAATTAAGAAAATCCACCTTTGGCTAAAATTAACAAGTGCTAATCTCTACCCCAGCTGAATTCACCCTGTCTGGATCTGGCAGTGGTAATCCTGCTCTTCATACTCCAACTTTGTGTGAGCTTCAGGCAGGGTGTTCTGGTTCCCTGCTCTAGCCCCAGTTTAACTTCCTTTTCAATACTGCCACCTACAAGGGAAAACAATACCTACCAAGCTGCTTTGAAAATGTTGCCTTCAGCATTGTGTTACTCCGATCACATTCATCTCTGTCCTTTTTTTCAAATTTGATTTTAAATATTTACAACATCATACATCTTCCCCTCCTGAAATTACTAACGAACTGTTACTGTCTGCGAAACCTGCTGGATGAGTGATGGACAACTTAAAAGGGAGCATCAATGTTTTATTTGTGAAATATAAGCTGAAAATAGTCTGCAGATTCTTTTTTTATTGATCTTCTACTTTATGCAAAGGTACCTCATGTACTTAAGCAAAAAAAGACTTCATTGTGTACTATCAATAATTAAAACATTGAAGTAGATTAACATGTAATAGTCACTAAGTTGAGGTAAACTGTAGAGAAACAAAAAATTCAACAGACAAGAATAAAGCAACTGCAGCTGGAAATAACTTACATACTGAGGAAAAGAATTTAGCATACCTACATTAAAAATGCAGAACAATGGGGGAGGCAGATTAATGAAGAAACAAGTTGCAGGATAGTTTAGTAGTATAAATGCAAAAAATAGTTGTGAACAGTGCTTATGCAGTTGTATATGAATTCTGAAAACAACATAAAAAATAGAATAGTTTCCCATTTCATCACAGAACAAGATTACAGATTCAAATTTGACCACCTAATTTTTACATCCTTGATACTGCCATTTCTCATGGTTTCCCATTTTTTTGCTGTGAGCACCAACAAAAATCCTGCAATGGCAGCTGCCTGCCAGAGGTCTTTATAGTGTTGGTACCAATTGTAGCCGGAAGACCTATGGAAGTGATTTAAACCAGTGTGTAGGGCCATAGACAGAGCCATGCACCAGTTCCATCTCTGCAGGATGACTGTAATAGCTGCCAGAGCAAGAGCAGCACAAAATAGAGCTTGAATAAGTGACAAACAGAGGGATGCAAGGAACAAAACAGGATTAAATTAAAATGAATGAACTACTGCTCAGAGTACTGCTAGGGTGAAAAATAAGAGAAAGGCATATAAATAGTAAGCTGAGAAGTGTTTGAATGTGAAAGAGGCCTTTCACCTTAAAGAGAGGCGCAGGGATGGTATCAAGGGAGATCTCTCACACTACACTCTGTCTACAGCAGAGGAATCAATTCAGCTGTTTCGTTAGTTCTTTTCAATCCCCAGGCTCAAAGATATATATATATATAGATATATATATATATATATATATAAAATCCATTAAGTATAGTTGGACAATATTAGCATAAGTCTTCCAGTTATTACCAATATTATGAGATATTACAGGTCTTTTTCTTTTACTGCTGAATATAACCATATGCAATGTAAATGCATAGCAATATGCATATGTGTATTCTGTATTTCTGCATCTAAAGTATAAATACATATATATACAAGCTGCCATATGCATCTTAGTGCCCCATGATCCCTCTGCTCCCCTGCCATATTGCAGGATGCAATGGATCTGGTGAGCAACATTTGTGAAAGAGGCACTTTTTATTTTATCTTGGCCTGTGAATTATGAATGCTCAATATCTGAGCTGTTTAGATTAAGCATACTGTTTTCCCAGTTGGATGAACACAAATCCTAGTTATATTTCTAGCATAAATAATATTGTAAATTTGAATTTTACCTTTCCATAGACATGTTTTAGTAGTTGCTTAAGGCTCACTGTTTACCCAAAAGTTTCTGACAATAATTTATTTTTCTAGAATATTTATAGGATGCAAATGCTGAGAAAATGGATTCATTTAAAATACTGAACAAATATTCATTTTCCCTAAGCTCAAAAGTTCTTCCATGTGTCCCTCTTGTGTTGATGTGTTTTTACATTCCTTCTTCAATTTTTCTCTAGAAGAGAAAAAATATTTTTTTCCCTTAAATTAAATCTTGTCTGACATCTATCCTAGACAAAGGAACCTGGAGAATTTGGGATCTTACTTGTGTGCATTCAAAAAATACCTTTTTTCAGACATTGAAGGTAGTCTGGAAGCTGCTTTTCAGAAAGGAGTAGTCAGTATCTCAGCCCCCTCCTTCTGCCATTCCTATGCAGATTAGTGACTCATCCTGTAACACAAACTCTGTGCTTGCCTGCAGAGCTCTCATTACCTCTGACAACATTTTTGGTCCCTGAACATCTAATTTTCAACTCTAGAGTACACAGATGGGAAAAGAGAGACAGTACTTGTTGCCTTTGAATTATACAGAAACCAAATCCTATTGTTATTACCTTTTCTTGTCACATTGACGAGAGAGTGATGCTTTCTGTAATGCATCTGTATAACACTGAGATTGTGATCCATTACTTCAAATGGCACTTTATGTTCCTAGTGTAAAAATTGATGAAAAATATTTTTCTCGAGTGTTTAAAATTATGTATCACAATGTTTTCAGCTCACATCTCAGAACATTTTATTGCAATCAAAGGAGAAGATACTGCGAGATAAAAACCAAAAGCAAATAAACAGCGATCCCCTTCCTTTCCTCTATACCATTTGCATATGAAGTGATAAAAGCATCCTGCTGCACCAGGAGAATTCAGATGCTTAAATATAATGATACCTCGGTGGAATCCTGGAGTTGTAAGGGAGGATCTCTCGACAGTGGTTCTGCTGCATGAGCCTCCCTGCTGACCTGGATATTAACCTGCAGCTTCAGACGTGGGTGGAAGTACTCCAGGGGATCTTGGCACCCATATGGAATCAGTGGATGGAGTCAGATTATGCAGACAGGGCATTTGGAAAGTAATGCAGAGAATTAATTCCCCTAAGGACTTTTTGTAGAAGTATTACAACTTCTAGTGAAGTAATAGGATGAGATATTAATTTAAAAAAAAAACCATTATTTCTAGCCTGGTTCCAGATATAGAGTGGCTGACACAGTCTAAGGAGGAATTTCTACACTTATAAAGAGGAGATACACACTGGTACTTACACAAACATCCTTTCTTACACAATTTCTCTTTTTTTCCTCTTTCTGGCCTACACAGTCACACAGAAGTACCAATACACCAATGTAGTAGCTACATCTTGTATCATTTTGAGAATTTTTTAGCCATTACTCCAGTTCTTTTGTTTCAAATCGTAGTGAAGAAAGTGAATGTATTTCCTCCCACAGCACTCTGCTGCAAAGAGTCTTTTCTTGTGAATATATTGTTCTGTAATTCCTGTAATGCATATTTGATATTTTGGTGCTAGTGTGTGAATTCTGTTGTACCTGTAGCTCGATAAATATGTTTTACAGAAAGCATTTGGGTTGGTTTGAGATGTGGAGTCTCAAAATTTTGTTCAGTCTCATTTCATGGATTCTAGCCTCTCCATCAGCCTGCAACAAGAGGTGAAAATTTGAATTTGAATCAAATTAAAGATGACAAATTTGTGTGCTGAATTTGCATAGATTTATTGTGTAACTTCTGCAAAGATATTGTCTTTTTCTGTCCTTTACAACATGTTTAGGATTTATTTTAGTAAAAGAAACCTATAGTTGCTCCCTCTCTACCTTCCCTCAACCCCTGCCCCGCCACAGTTTCTGCAAGATCAGAAACCGGGACCTTTTTCCATACCAACGCGCACCAAGGAACTTTGAAAGTCCTTATTTTGCAAGGGTTGGGATGACTGTGCAATACATTAAATATGAACTCTTGTTCAAGACAGAAGTACAATGATACTCCCTATTCTCCATATAAGAACCGCCACTCCCACTGCGGTTTGCTCTCAGAAATGCATTTTGAAATTACTAACATCATTCATTTCTAGGTGGACTTCCCTTGCAAAAGTAAAAACCAACAAAGCCCAAAGCAAATGCTCAGAGGATCAGGGAAAACAATGAATTTAACTCTATTAACAACAGTTAAGCTAATACCTTAACATCCTTAGTGGCCATTTTAAATACAAGAGAAGAAACAGATTTCTGACTCAACACCAAATGAATGAAGAATCAGCAAAAGAGGCTGGGGTGTATGAGAACAAGCCACACCCACAGCTGCCTCATCAGTCCCTTCTGAGGAATGCACGGCTTCCTTTTTTTTTGCCAGACTTTTATACTCATTAGTAATTTTCAGAAATAGAACAATAATTATTTCATTCTAAGTTTCCAAGGTGCGTCATGAAGACTTTCAAATGTTTTTTTCATGGAAGCTTTGCTTTCTTTAATGTTATTGCTTTTCTTCTTGCAGGGAGGGCGAGAGTGGCTCTTCACTTCCTTTCAGTGGGGTGAGCCTGAATCACAGGATAAAGTTTTGGATGAAGCAACAAATGAACAGCAGCTTTTCAGGTATTTCCTCATCTGTTGTCATCACAGAACAAATAGATCCCTACTGAACCTCAGTCCAGGCTTGGAGCAACACCCTTTTCAAAAACAGGCTTGTACCTTTTTCTGAGCCACAACAGCCCTGGGAGCCAAATCACAGGGAAATGGCACCTGCTCCTTCTCTTGGGGCCTTTTAAATGACAGGGTTAAGGATGAATAGTTCATCTGTACCTGAGAATTAATTGCATATGTGTCGTGGTTTGATGCTGGTTTAAACGTCAAGCACACAAAATCTAATTATTTGCATAAGGGGAAATAAAGATTATTGAGGAAAACTGAAAAGACTTAAAGACACAGAAAGGCACAGGATTCATGTCTGGCATAGGGAAGACGATAGGGAATACAGTGTCATAGTCACCCCAGGACAATATGTTAACATACAGAACAGACTATTCTCTCCAAAGCTATCTGACCAAGTCTGACTTGTATCTACTTTATCTACTGCATTTTCCACTCTGTTTTACTTTCTCTTTAAGGGGTTGCAGGAAAAACAAAATCAAAAATCAGCCCATAATCAGAAATAGTTGCAAAAAAGAGAAGAAGTTTTGGCTTCCCTAAAATGAATGTTAACACTGCACAGCCCACAAAGCGAGCACAGACCATGCCCACCTGTCACTTTCAAAATATACAGTAAATACATTGTAGGTATTATCTAAGGTGCAAGGATCAGACAGGAACTGTCATTGCATGTGTCAGTCTGTCACTTTAATAAAGAAGATACTATAAATTCTTAAATAAACATTACTGCAAAAATGATAAATTGGCATATAGAAAAAAACTGCTCAGCTGTATCTTTTATTGAAAAAATACCTTAACTAGATTTTAAACCCAACAGGAAATTTTAGTTACTTGGCTGAAAGCCTTGCTTTTGGAAATAACTGTTCCTGGCCTCATTACCCAAACTATCCACCAGAATCAGTCTGAGGACCTCACCACAAGCTTTTCATTCCCTTTATGAGGAATCACAGGTTTTGCAGGCCAAATTTTCCAAATACCAGGAGCCTCTTCCCAGCAACTAAAGGTACAGGCCCTTGAGGACACCAGGCTACCACCACCAAGACCACTTAGGCATTAATCTGCCTCTGTAGGTACCTCTATATCCCAGCCTCTGCAGAAACACCTGACGGCCCTAAAGAGCACTTGTTAACCTCACCTTGCCCAGGATTAAATCCGATTTAAACACCAGATGTCAGTGTTGTGCTTATGTTACACTGGTTTCGGGAGATGTCTTCTTTCCCCGATGAAAATTGTACGACTAAACCACAAGATTTTTGAATCTTAACTGCACTATGTCACATAATAAATTACATAATTCTGTCTTTAAAATAGAACTGCCCCCCCCCGGAGCCACTGGCACACCAGTTACAGCAGAGGCATTAGGGCTCTGGTATGATATGAATCAATCATATCCCACTTCCTTTAAAACGCTAGGAAAAGGAAGATTTTTAGCTACATTATGATTGTTTCCCTCTATTTTCTTGAAGGGAAGAGTAAGCAGTGGCTTTACTGTGATAGCCACTAGACCCGTGTGTGATATCACTGACTGACAGCTGGGCCCACGGAGGGGCTTTGCTCCACAGCCCTGCAGAGCTGCTCTCCTGCTTTCAGCAGAGGTCTCTGTTGGGAAAAAAAATTCTCAGTGGAACTACAGAAAGAGAAGTTAAACAAAACCATGTCTGCCCACTGAACAGATAATATCTCAGACCATGCCTATTGAAGCCACAAAATCCCCAACAGAAAGAAAATGGAAATAGTATGTCACCAGCCACATAATATGTTTTAGTTTTAGAGCTTCAGAGCAATACTTAATGACTTGTCTTTTATACAAGAGCCCAAGCGTCTGTGATTTAAACTTTCACACTATTGTCTCAAAGGAGGGTGGGGAAAACCCCATATATCCCTATTTAGCTTCTATTAAAAACAATTCAGCATGAACTTAAATACAGACAGATGTCATCGTTCATGTTGCACAAGTGCAGAAATATTTTTTGAATTGAGTTTTCAGAAATAAAATAGATATTAACCAACATTGTCTACATAAAACCTATGACGTCTTTGTGTTTTGGTTATTAAGTAAACATACACAGGATGGAAAATGTTGGAATAACATCACTTGTGTCATTTTCAGCTTGTTCCACAAGATGGAGTAATAAGATTTGAGCTGCCAGAAACACCCGTTGATTTAGTAACTAAATTTATTTCTGTAGTGATTAGATCGGAATGAAAAATATAAACCTATATACCAGAAACTTTCTTTGAACTTCCTAACATAAGGAGGTATTATCCCCAAAGTTACAAACAGCGAGGAAGTACTGACCACAGACTGTATTTCCCATTGATGCATTATGCAATTCAGTCAAGAGCATTTAATGTCTGCAAAGAATGGCAACACATTCAAATCGTTCTAGCACAAGAGTGACTAACTGGTGACTCAACAAGAAAAGAGAACTAAGACCTTTGCTGCCCAATATTTGGTTAAACAAGGAAAAAAAAATGGAGGAACAACAGACCTCGTATAACACATTGTAATCATTCAGGGGTGTGTGGGTGAGTACAGTGTGAGCTGTGAATGAAACAAGCATGTGATAAACACCTCTAGGAGTTATCATCTCACTTGGGAAGGAAAATGTGGTGTCTTTAATGTTTGGGGTTTTTTCTCCTACCCTTCAATGCTTTTTCACTGAAAGAGGAAGGGGCAAGAGAAGTCTTAAAACAAACAGAAATATTACAGCTCCTTCAGGGAGAGGCAGCATGGAGAATAAGGCTGTTAATATCCCATGTGATGCCACCAGTTTTCTAAATCACATTCAATTAAAGCTTAGATCAAAAGCAGGTATTGCAGCAAGTGGAATTTACCCCTTCACTCCTCTTCCCAGACTTTCCACTGCCTTTGCTGTGATGCACAAGTGTGTCTAGCTCAGAGCAAACACAGCCAGATTGCATCAGCTGCAGAAAGAATCTTTTCAACCTCTTTTTTTCAAAACAAACAAAACCAGCCTCCTCCCAGGCAATTTCTGCTGCCTTTCATGTCATTCATACTTGCCACGGATTATGTTGTACAGAACTCAAAGCCTAATTATGTTTCTCTCCCGTACACACAAACATCATCCTGGGAGCAAGCAAGTAGACCTATCTTGAGAATTTTTGGTAGAAATGAAAGTAACCATTTATTAACCTCACCTCTTCTAATGCAGAAGAAAGCTGAAAAAGATTTACATTTCCTTTTATATTTGATGAAACCAAGGTGTGGATACAGCTAAGATTTTTAGGACTTGAACTCTATACTAAGTGTCTACCTACTTTAACCTATCATGATTCCTACTTAATGATGAATGATTTTTTTTTGGAGGTGAACACAGTTTGCCCACTCAGGCATGTCATCTGTGTTGCAAGTTGTTACCTAAGGAATACTTATGCCTATTTTTTTACGGAAGTCTGCCTGTCAGGAAAGTAAATTGTATAATCACCTGTTATCAGTTGGCCATATTTTGGTTGCCACAGTTTGGACACAAAGTGAGACTTTACATACTAAGTTACAAAAAGCACCATCAAACAGACCACAAAAAGAACTGACCTCAATAGAAACCCAGTGGCTACTTTTGCAGAGGTTGCATGGGAACAGTATTATGGAAGGGCTTTGAAGAGTTATCAAATCAGTAGATTTAACAGAGAAAGGGTAATTTCAGGGTGATACAGATATTTCCCAAGCATAATACAGTGATAATCTTCAGGTTAGCATTAGAAGAAGCCATTGATTGCATGAATGAGGCACAGAAACTGTGTCAATTATTCTATGGAAAATAATTAAAGATTTACACAAGGACTTTTGAAAGGAGGAGCATCTCAGGTGGAGCTTGGAAAGCTGCTAGCTGTCTAAGTGCCCAACTCTCTATAATTGGTCTCTGGAGAATTTTAAATTCCTGGGTTATGTCACAAACTACGCATTATTCCTTCCCTTTAGGAGCATCTGTGAAATCCTAACAGGTGAACAGGCTGGCAAATTTAGACTGCATCTTTTCCCTGTCTCATGGACTATTTTTATGCTGCTGTGAATTTTGCACATGCTTAGTGAATAAAAGTAATTGTAATTAAGATGGATTAGCCACTTCCTTGGCAGCAGGTAGCCTAAGAAGCAAACGTAACAGTCTCTCAACCTAAACTTTATTCGGCTCTTGCTCCTCAGAGGATGCCTAAGGCTTGGAGTGTGCAACTGGAGGCCAGGGGTGGGCTAGTGCCAAGGCTGGATGGCACTAGCCTAGAAGTTTTTTTATGCTGATGATTCACAATCCTGCCATGCCTCAGTATTATCCTCAGCTTTGATTAGTAAATAAAAGCACCACAAATGTTATTGCAAAGTCACAGAAAAATGATCTTCTGCAAACATGTCCTACAGCTCTGGATAATAATTGTGTCTAATAATTTAACAATAATCTCTTGCTTTGACATCACAGACTTGTCTGGGGGTACGCTGGGATGCCCCTGTTTATTTGGGATAAGGGTGGAGCAGAGGAGGGGACCAGAGTGGAGGGAGCTGCAGCTCAGCTCAGTCCTTGCTGGGCCACCAGGACTGTGCTCTGCAGGGACACGTGCACTCACTGCACCCCTCAAAACAGGTCCCAGAGCTTCACAACAGTACAGTGGGATGGATAGGGGTGCAAAGCACAAAGAAACTACATCCCAGATCATCTGAGGATGGAACTGGTGAGGAGATGGTGATACCAATGCCCTGTAGGGTTTAGTGGTATCCAGGCTCAGGTCATGGGAGAAGGGGCTGTAACCACTTGCCGACTGTCAGCACTCCTTCATAGCACTGTTCTGAGCACTGCCCGGGATCTTGGGATAAATGAAGTCATCATCTGCCAAGAACCTTCTTCCCAACATTAGAAACTCTTTCCGTGAAAAATCAGCTCCAAGTTTTCCTTTAGAGGAAGGCTGAGCAAGAAGTCTTTACATAAACTCTCAAGAGACTTCCAAACTTCAGTTACTGCAAATCACCCAGAATTTGGCTCAGGTCTCTTTGTACTAAGGAAGAAACCACACACACACTCAACCAAGAAAGATTCTGCAGTCTTTTGGAGGTAGACTCTGCTAGCTCTTCCCTTCACTCTTCCAGCCAAACCCCAGACAAGATTCTGTCTTTAGTTCCTCTAGAACTTCCCTCAAGTTCAGAGCACCAGGCAATGTGGAGTGCGTGCTCCCACACAGCAACTCCTGCCAAGCCTTTCCTCTGTCTGTGGGCGCGGCGTGGGTTGGGCTGCACAGCTCTGCAGCCTCGGTCCGACTTGCGCTGCAGCAAGCCCGTCTCCATGAGCACCACCACAGTCACTGAGTACACCAGAATAACACTAATGGCTCATTTAAATAATCACCTGATGGGCTTAAATTCTGAGGCTGACTCAGAGATTTTTTGCTAGAGAATTTTTAACCCTGGAAAATGCTCCCTGGTGATCTGAGAGACTCCCTAGTTCATTGACTTTCAGGGCGATGTCCAAGGCTTATATGTTTATTGATGCCTTTGCTTGGAGATGTTGGTGATGATTTATATACCTTTATTGAGGACATGTTGAAGAAGTTCACTCAGTTGAAACTAGTCAATATGTTCTTATTTTGTTGTTATCTTTGTATACATGCCAAGAATCCCAGTGATGAGTGCACTTTATAAATTGTAAAATAAATAAATTTATGCTAAACCATGTAGTTATTTATGGCTCAGAGTGCTAACTTAGCTGAGACAGCAAACTGATGTTATTGGAACCTAATTCATTCTCAGACTTCCAGGAGCGAGTAATGAGTCAATTATTCCAGTGTGACATGAAAACCTTATTTATGGGCTCATTGATTAAGAATATGTATGTGTTATTTACTTACAATATTGACTCATTTAAAAAAAAAAAGAAGAAAAATTTCTTTGTAATCCATTAAACCTTGTTTTCTCTTTGGAATAACATTTCCCAAGCCTAGCATTAAAAACAAATCAGGAATTGAAAAGAATCAGATTTGGAAGAGTCTCTGGTTCACTCAAGTAGACAGAAAGGTATTTATTCGCCATTGTAGTAACAGCACTGGCTATGCATTTGTACCAGGGTTTAGGAACCTTCTTGTTCTCTGGGAAAAGCCACATGCTTGCATCTCTCAGTGCACCAGGGTTTCATGTGGAGAAGCAGTCATTACTAAAACTCACTAACCAGAATTTGCTTACCCACTGCTAAAATCCTGAATAATACACAGAGCAGGAAACAATAAGGAAGAAAATTCTTGTGACTTTTAGGGAAGGGCACCATTCCAATTCCTGCAGAAGTGTTCTGCAGTAATGATGCATGGGCGAGGACTTTGCTCATAAAATGGAGAAAGGCAAAGCCGTTTATTGCGCAGTCAGAATTCCCTAAATACCAGCACCCAACAGGATATCACATCATATAAACAGGAGAGATGTTCACCACAGTGTCCCCCAATCACCTGGGGTATTGCACAGATTTTACCTAGTATGGTAACAGGCAAACAATGCCCTATAAGGCCACAAACTACAATTAACACTTCTCATAGGCCCAGTCTGTCCATAAACACACAATCCTCTCTCAGTCCGTCCCCGGTGACCTGGATGCACTCCCAGGGTCACCTCCGGGCCCAGGACAGAGGCCCTCTCTCTGATCCTCAGGGCCTGTCTCTCTACCACCACCTAGTGCACTCCAACAGTGCTCCAAATGCTAGGTAGATAACAGTTCAAAAACATGGATGCAATATATAGCAGGCCCAGCATCCCTCTTTCAGGAGCTCCTCTTTCACCCTAAGCCCAAGGCAGGATGCTCTGTGCAGACTGCCCTAAAATCCCTGGTGCAACAGCCATGACAACACACCAAATGATGGGCATTACTTCCAACACTCTGGGAACATACACCGGATGAGGAGCCATTCAGAGAGGAATTCTTTCCCTAAAACCAGGCTGGGGTTACAGTGAACCTTGACTGTTTAAGGAGGTTCCCCCTCTTTCCCATTATTCCATGTACCTTTCCAAACCTGGTTTAAAACAAACAAAGTGGATTTTCCCCAATCATTGACTAGCTTTTGCATGTTATGTACCTCTCAGTCAGGCCTCTCAGTGCACCAATCACTGTTACACACAAGTGACTTGAGGATGTTCTCCTAATGATTTCATGTGTTCCTCTCCTTCAGTTCTTCCAACTGGGAATGTAGAAACAACAATGTACTCACAAGTTTCATCTTCAGAGAGCCTCTTGCCAGAGGGTATTTTAGATGTTAGCAATTTAGCCTAGTGCACCAATATGAAACTGCAACCCAGATGGAGGTGTTAGAATAAAAAGCTGCACCCATAGATTCTTCTGATATATTAGACACTATAAAACCATTTTTGCTGTCATGAATTCCAGCTCTTACTGGAAGTTTTCTGAGGGCTGTAGCTTCCCCCCCTCTTTTCTACTATTTTCAATAATTCCTCAGAGGTGGCAGTAAAGGACTTCTGTATAAAATGAGTTCAAATGCCAACTGGTGCATGGTGACAACAACAGACTTCTTTCAGTTCTTATGATTCAGGCACAGTACAAGAAGGAAAATAGTCTCAAGACTATTAATTATGACTGAAAATGTGTCTGTCTCATTTGTCATCAGTCAAGACTAGAGCCATGGTTTTGTCAAGCTGTTTTTCCAAACCTTACATATTCTTTACAATTATATGTTAAAACTAACGAAGCTTAACATATGAGAACAGGAAAACTTAAAGCAGTACATTTTGATGTTTCTATATTCCAGGGAAAGGTGCTTATTTAAATGAGATGCAAAACAGCAAGAGAAGACAGTTTAGAAGAAAGACTATTTTTAGAGGTGTTCTGCATAATCTATGAATAAATCTATTCATTTTTCTCCACTTAAAACAAAAGAGTCACAATCTCTTATATCTCAGGCCTAGCTACCCTTCAACAATAATAAAAGTAGATAGACTACAATATTAGAGTGACTTTACTGGCACCCTTGATAAAGCTGATTCCTTTCTAGCTTTCCAGATTGGCTGTTAAAACAGCCAGATCTTGAAAACCTGAACTTCCCAGCAACAATATGATAAAAAAATCCTCAAATCAGCTCTAATTCTGAAGTCAGAGATCAGTGTGCTCCATCCCAACATCAACACTCTCCCGTCAGTTCCAAGTTTAAGCTGAAGTGCTCTGACAACACCTGCAGAACTGCACAAAGAGAGAAATGCTTTTAACAGGCTGTCAGGTGCAGTCATTTAGGTCTTCAGAAAGCAAAGTTAATTCTAGTAATCAAAAGCCAGTATATGTCCCAGAGCATGAGTAGCTCTGCTCACAGAGATTCCTTCCCAAGTGTACTCACTGCAGAGCATCTCATCACCTCTTGCATAGGGTGCAAAAGCAAATATCAACTCTCCAGGGAGATCAAGCAGCAAAAGCTTCATCCTGTAGGGTCACTCTACACACAAGAGCAGATTTCAGCCATGACAACAGTTGTAAGTTCTGATAGCAATGGACAGACAAGGACATAAGGGGTAAACTTTACCTTCAGCTGATTCCCTCATTTGACATCATCCTCAGACATACCTGGGTTTAGACTTTCACATCTGCCAAGCACAAAGCACACACTCAAAACCACTTCTCAATGGCACTGACATTCAGACAATACTGCTGCCATCTTACTCATATTGACCTCCCTACGCACACTAATGATAAAAGGAAAGCTTTCCAATCATACAAGTTGTTCTTCATGTCACAGAAACACCCCCAGAGCCCCAACAAGCATGAACAGGACAGCAGTGCTCAGTCAGCTCTGCTGCCCTCCATTGTGTCCTGCACATCCAGCATGAACGTGTCAGAAACCGCCTGCCTGGAACATCATGCCTGGTTATCTGTCAGCCATCTGATCCTCATAAAATGGCTTCGAGCTTTACTAGACTCACTTCTTCTCTCAATATGCAGTGAGTAGAAACAATCCCGCTCGTGTCTTCTTGCAATTTACTGTTGCTAATACTCTGCTACAGAAATGCCCACAGTGTATTAAACATAGAGGAAATTCTACATCTTGATAAGAAATACCTTAAGCACCAATGTTTAGACTAAAATACCTTTATAAAAATTTATTTATTTGTGATATCTTTTAAATCAAATGTAATTCTCGGTCCCCATATGGATCACTCTCCTAAGAGTTGTACTGGATGACCCTTGTGGGTCCCTTTCATCTCAGAATATTCTGTGATTTGTGTTCAGTCATTTCAACAGAAAGACAGATGCATGCAAAGACAAATAACTTTAAAACTTTCCCTTTTGTACAAAAAAATATATTTTTTAGAAAAATGTTAAACATTTTGTCCCTTCTGGAATAGGTTTAATGCATAAGTAACTCTTTGAGTGCAAGAATTTCCAAACTACTATTTCAGTATTCATTCATGCACAGCTCTTGGTATGTAAATGAAGTAATTTTCTCATGTGGTCTTTCTGCTCCCATTTCCTACTTCTCACTTGTACAATGACCGAGCTCCAGTCCCTTCTGTGTTCCATCATGTCCTCACCACTGTCAGAGACATACCTCCACTTCCATTCTCCAGTTCAAAGGGGACCGGCACATTGCACCCAAATTAGGTCAACAGCTCTTTTCCAATCTCTTCTTGAACAGTATTCCTTCCTTCCTTCCCTGCAGACTCTTCCTGAGGCACAGTTCTCATATCTAACTTGCTTTTCATATTTCCTAACATTTTGCCATTTTATTATTTTGCTCTATTTCCAAAGATTTATGTGTTCAACTTTATTAAACATCATTAATCTTGTCCAATAGGATTTTCTTGTAATACTGCTAAAAATCAAATATTATGTTCATTACATAAAAAATAAATTAAGAAACTTCACGAAAAATTGGCTTGAGTACCAAGTCTAGAACCTTACCAAAAGAAGGAGAATTTTGTGTAGGTTTGGATCTTCTGCAAAGCATTTTTCATTTTGTTAGCTGACACCAGTCACTTCTCTCTGAATAATGGATTGTAGCAAGCATACTTGAAAACCCAGGACAGGAGTTACTTAAATATTGTATTCTAAATATAGAAATCAAGTGGAATCATTTGAAAGAGAAACATAATTTTGACAAGAAAATAAGTATATTAAGGTTGACAGAGTAAAGCAGGTCTGCTTTTTGTCATCTAATATTCCCATGATTGCTGAGGTACCTGCAATACAGCAGAATTTGATGACTAATGGAGCAGTGGGTGTTTTTCAACCTTCCACAGCTGGTGCTGATGTAGTTCTGGTTGTCATTGGAAGTATCCTTCCTGAGCTTATGATTGTGGTCAGACCGTAACTGTTAAGGGACATGAGACACTCATGTGGTCTCTATTTTGGTGCAAATCAGTTTAACAAAAGCTTGATTCACAGGTCTATCTTTGTTCTATCCTTTCTTGCTGTTCGCTTTTCTGGTGTGACAGTGAGATAGTGTGATGGTGAGTCTGGCCCTGAATATTTAACCAGCAAAAACTGTTGAGCAGTAAGTAAAAAGCATTGTTAGAGAGAAGTGCATCTGGAAATGGAAAGCGTCTTATCCCCAATGTACTTTGAGAAGATCACACATTTAATCAGCATTGCCTTGGAAAGTGTGTTACTTTTAATCAGCATCATTTGGTTTCATTTGTATGACAGATAGATTTCTTTGCATGACCAAATGTTATAGATGTAAAAAAAAATTAAATAAATTAGAAACCCTAATATGCTTCTACAATCTAAAGGCCCACTGAATACCCTAATATATGAAAGTGCCAAATCTCCTAGGGGTGCCACAGTAAATCTGGGGTTATGTTTAAAGAGGAAATAGATTGCATCTCTCTTATCAGTTCTTATGTTTGCTGCTGGTTTGTTGCAGCTGTAGTAATGCAGCAAATATGGCCACTGCTACTCTGTTGAAAGAGGATCTTTATAAATTCCAGTTGTCAACATGAAATCAATTCTGCTATGGGCAAAAGAGTGCTTCATCATTCCAATATTTGCACTCAGCTAAACCATATCCACAGGCTGTATGTGTCTTCATTTATTTACTTATTTGGAGCTGGGACTACAACACATTTTCAGCCCAACACTACGGATCTGTGCCAAAATTGCATAAAGGTTGTGCAGTGAATTTTTCTAAGTAAATGGGTCCTTCGATTTCAATGAGAGAACAAAGCCTCTAACTGGTGCACTGTGGATTCAATCTGAGCCATGCTTTCTAGTCAAAGAACAAATGATATATCATTAATTAAAGACGAAAAATGGGAAGAGAAATGATGATTACGTATCTTGACGTTCTATAATGATTTCTTCTGTGTCTTACACCTATGGTAAATAAGCCAAGCACTCAGTAGCAATAGAGGGGAAAAAAAAGCCTTCAGTTTGCAATTTCTTTTTCTATAGTCTTTCTTCTTCCAGTGAAAGTGTCTATAAAATTTTTAAAGGAAAGTAGGTTGCTAAAATGTACTTAATTTGCCATGATAGATTGAGTCCATGCTTCAGTGACTGTAATTGAATCTGTGACCTATTTCTTTAGTAAAGTAGAAATAGTCTCTTGGGTTTTTGTCACTACCATCTTTTAATGAAATTCAAAAAGACTGTCAAAACGTCTACACTTTTTCCAGTAGTTGTTAATGTTATTACTTTACAATTTGTTACTTTTTAATTAATCTTAATAAATGTGTACACAGTCTACCTGGCAGTTAGAAATGGTAGACATCAATTCATCACTGTCACACTGTAAAGCAAAATTAACAGGACAGAAAGGGCTTTAAAAGCAGTAGAATATCTAGACACATATTGGTTCTACTTACACATACTTTATATCTCTAATTTACAGGGTCTGTGCATTACAGCAGTCCCACAGCTGAAGTTAAAGGGTCTGTCAGCATTTTAATCATAACCCCACACTATTTCCAAGACATTGCAACTCAGAACTGAATTCGGTAGGGGGATTCCCAGGCCAGAAACACTGCACTCTGCTGCCAAATTCCTTCACCAAAGGAAGGTGTGCTCAGTACATTTTAGATATTTAGAATGTCACACCACGGGGGCCTGGGATGTGACCCAAGGCTTGGGTGATGTCCTGACTCCACACTCAGATAGATAAACCCTACTTTTCCCACTCAGTGTTTCCAGTGGGAAAGTGACAGCCAAGTGAGGCAGAAAGGGCTTTTCTCTTATCTCCCAGTCCTGACAGATGGGGAAGCAGAGCAAAACTTTCCTGCCCTACAGTCCAGACATGGCCTTAGTGTCTCAATACGAGCTCTTTAGCTTCATTATTTCTGATACATCAGTGTCTAGGAAAAGTCACTCTGTCAGTTCTTCCTTCATCAAGGATTGTGGCATCAGTAGCTTGTATTGCTATGGAGCTGGGAATGATCTTAAAGACAATCAGGTGCAATGTTCTTCTTGTATTATGTTTAAGCCTGTAACTGCTGATTTATGCTCAATATTGCAGCTGCCCATGGGCAGCCTGAGGCTGGCATTCACAACACAGAGGATCTTCAACAGAGCAGCATAAAGCAGCTCCTGGGGCAGGGGGCAGCTTCCTCATTGTATGGTCATAGAGAAGATGTTATTCATATAAGATGGAGATCTATGAGAAGCTTATACCTCACCTTTACCCATGCTCTAGCTGACTTTCACTTATTTCTCAAATAACTGACAAGCTTTGTTTCCATGAAGCCGGACTTTTTAGTGAAAATTAAACCAACAGTCAAACCAAGTTCAAAGTTCCATAAAAGAGATGACTTCTATCCAAAGAGTGGGGTGACTTTTGGACTTAAAAGTGAAATATATACACACACACTACCACATCACTAGGGTACATTTTCTCAGAGGAGATATCATTGACAAGGATATCCAGCATACAGAGTCACTGACATGATGGACTATAAGGGCTTGAAAGCAGTCACAATGTTCTATTAGGATATACAAACAAAACAGATTCCCTCAGCAGACCTGGTATGCTTCAAAGCTATTACACTCCAGAAGAACTAAATCTGCATTTTAATTACTGTCAAGTTGCTTGAGTTTTACCCAATCTACTGGATATTATCCTCCTAAACATAACAAGAATTTAAACAAAGAAAAGTAATAAAAAATTAAATGACAAAAAGTGTAACTGCCAATTTGAGGTTAAAGATATTAACTAAAGATATCAGAGACAACTTTTCAAAGGGTTACAACCTAAACTCTTTTTATGAGCAGTTTTCTATCCACAGATAACAACAGGCAAAAAGGCAGGCTTTGGTGCCACATTAATTAGTAGTTAGGTGCACCCAAAATTTAGAAATTTTTCTTCTTATTTGCACTTACCACCAGGCCTGCAATTTTGTAAGTCCATCAAACTTCCTTCTTCTTTAGAAAATGAAGTTGTACAGAGAAACAGTGACTGACACACTGATACCAAGTACTGCTGCAGTGGCTGAGACAACCAAGACCCTAAATTCACCTGATGTTTCACTCCAACTAGAACCACCTGCTTGCTGTTGACATAAATCAGGCTCATCAACTTCCACCTTTGCTATTGCTAAGATCTTGAGCAGATATCTTCCATAAACATATCAAGCAACCTCTAATCCAAGCACCAATGAAGCGCTGGTATGTTCATAGGAAATTTTTCTACTAAGTCCAGAAATGGCTAAAAGAATGATAAGCTGGGGGCTGAACAGACAGGGTCCTATGGAGTCAACAGGATATTTCTAGTACCTCAGAAAAGCCTATTCGAGACTTGCTGGCTCTTCCCACCACGTCCTTCAGTTCTAGAAGATCACAGATCCATGCCCTGAGTCAGAAAAGCACTTAAGCTAGGGGAATGTATCTCTTGGATGATGGAAAAACCCCAGATGCATTTAATCTATTTTCACCTGGAGGAACAGTGCACAAAATGTCTAGTTAAAAAAAAAAAAAAATCCTTTTAGTGGCTCCGGAGGGTTTAAACACTTCAGGATAGATTGGCATACAATTTTTGAAAAGACTAACAGTTCATTATATGATTAAAAGATTCTTTTAAGATGTAGAATAGATATGAAAGCTATTAATTTCAAAGAAACAAGACTATATTTGTTAGGAAACTTTAGGAAACTTTTTTTTTTTAAGCTAACGTTGCAGGAATGGTTATCTTACTAACATCCTTTTCCAAAAGTTAAGTTGGTAAATTCATATCCAAAGTCATATTCAGAAGGCAGAGCTGGATATTTTGGAACTCAAAGATTCCAGCCCTACAGGACACGAGGAGGCTGAGGTTCCCTGCACTGAGTCTGAGACAGATCACATCCCTGGCTTCTGTCCAAAAAAGAAAGAAATGCTGCTTTACACCAGATTTTAGTACGCAAAACATTTTTCAAAGTAAATAAACACAAGAAACTTTGGATGAAAAAGAGAAATGCAAGAGAAAGTAAAACTTTGTCAATACAGTTTGTATATATCCCCCATGTACCTCTGAAGAACAGTATATTAGCTATCGATCAATACATTTAACCAATGAAGACAGATTTTTACCATCTTCATGTTTTTGAAGGAATATTTAAGTCACAATCTTCCTGGCATACTGTTAGTAATCTAATAGAAATGAAGCAACTGTATCAAAAATAAACCTAAAAGAGAAGAATGAAATCAGACTAAAAACGCTGTCAGTAGAAGTCCTGAGCTTACAAGGAAGATTGACAATATTATTAAATTTCAGTTTTATCTTAGTAATTTTACCTAGATTCCAGACTCACAAGGCTTTGAACACATGTAAATTAAATCTCCTGAAGGAAAACAGATACATACACATATATAAATGTGGATGATTTAGAAAACAAATAAAATGGTAGCAAGAATCAAAACTGCCAAATTCTTCATCACACCAAGAATAATTCTATAACTGTCTAGAAGATATGCAAAGGGAGAAGCACAGAAAAGCCCCCACCATGAAGGGGGGAGGGAGGGGGGTTTACATTTCTTGAATTATGAAAATCCAAATGCATTTAATTATGGATCTGAATATCTTTTGCCAGCCTTCGAAAAGGTAGGAAGGTAATTCAAGCAAAGGAAGTGAATAAGAGGAAGTAATAGAATTGTCTACAGAACACAAATGCCATAGCTACAATTTCCAGGCACAGGGGACAAAATGGAGAAACGAGTTCTTAAAGATAACGTTGGTGAATTACAGCTCTGCACAGACATTAGCATTTTTATATAAAATGAATTAGTGGTTAGCTCTGGATACAATCTGCAACACAGAGCTCTAAAGCACACCCATAGCTCTTCTGGAGGATCCCTATGTGCGTTGTCCTATTGCGCCACTGACCTCAATGAGGGTGAAAACATGTCAGGATCTCAAAGAACCCACTTGGCACTTGTAGTGAAGAGTGGAGGTTTGGCACTCTTGTTTGTTTTAAACAAATAAGAATTATTTATTTCATATGTATTTAGAGCACATGAAACCTGTGCTTTGAGCTGGAAACAGCAGCTTACATGATTTGGAGGAAAAGAGATAGTCATGATTGCTTGGATAACTCCCAAAATTAAACCCTCTGGGATTGAATCTTCTGAAAATGCAAACAAGTAAAGAATGAAGGTGATAGAGGAATCATGCTGTGTTACATAGTGATGTTCAAACCTCGCATGTAAAGAGAGCCAGAGAATGCATTTAGAATCTAGAAAACCTCCCAGTTAAACTTCTTCTCCTTCTTTTAGAGACTTTGAAAGTTAAGCCAGCTTCCATACTGCAAGAATCTCAATGAAAGGGTGAAATATTTGCATGTCTTGCAATGGATAAAAAACATTTGGCAGCTGGTCAAAAGTTTAGGAGAAGCTGCGCAAAGCACAACAAGATGAATAGAAAAGATGCCTTGAAGCAGTGAAATGGAACAACAGGAGTTGGGAAAGGTCATTCACAACAGTAAAACTACTGAACATTTTAATCACAGCCTGGTTCTCTGCTGCTCTCAGCCTTATTTCACTGTTATTTGTACCAGTGCAAAATGGGTGCAAGACGTGACCCAAACACTATTTCACACCCACTTTTGCTGCTATTAACTACCACTGCAAGGTGTGAGGCTGTAGCTTATCCAGCCCCAGTTTTGCAGCAGTCACAAACCTTTGGGCCAGTGGGAATGAAACTTCACAAAAATATATTCAATTAAACTGTACTTTACACAGAACTTGACATTTGAAAAGAAATAGAAAAGAAAGGAGCTTTCATGTATTATAAATATTATTTCTGAAACTGTGCACATATTTTTACTCTAAAAGCCCCCCAAATGCCACCGCTAACATCCTAAAATAGGTAAGTAGAGACAAAATACAACTCTCATCAAATCTGTATTTGAAACAGAGATTTAGGAATGACGTAAAAATCACAGGAAGACAAATTTGAGAAGTGGTTGACTGATTTTTCTAGACATTCCAAAACATTCTAATTCTTCTAAGTGTCATTAAGAGTTTCTGTGGTGATCTGGAGAAAACCAAAGTGGATTCCAGGGGTAAAAAAACCTCAGAGCAATCAGTGAGGAAATTTTGCATACACAGATACTGCACCCGTTGCAGCAAGTCTTTTTAGTTCTTAGAGAGGCATCTAACAGAACTGCCTTGCATTTCACTGGAAATAAATATGTCAATGGTGTTCCAAGTGTAGGCTGAATAGGGAATGTAGTAATAGGACAAGGGGTAATGGCTTTAAATTGAAAAAGGGTAGATTTAGATTAGATAGACAGGAGACATTCTTCCCTGTGAGAGTGGTGAGGCCCTGGCACAGGCTGCCCACAGAAGCTGTGGCTGCGCCATCCGTGAAAGTGTCCAAGGCCAGGTTGGGTGGGGCTTGGAGCAGCCTGGGATAGTGGAAGGTGTCCCTGCCCATGGCAGGAGGTTGGAACGAGATGATTTTTAAAGTCTCTTCCAACCCAAACCATTCTATGATTCTATGATTACAGTGCAATAAGTGAAGTGATACTTTCATTTTACCCTGAATTTAAAAATAAGTACCACTATTCAGAAAATGCAGCAACAAAATATTCCTCTATTCTTTTAGAGTATGAAATAATGGCTAAAATCTATTAATTTTAAGGCCACTTAAACTTTGTCTTCTTTCATTTCCATTTATGACTGCAACTAAATCAAAATGGCTTAGTTTAACTCTAGCTCAAGAGTTCCCCAAGTCCAGATTAACAGAAATAAAGAGAGAGTAGGGCTGCAATATCAGGTGCCAGGTGAGGGTCGGTCTCTTTTCCCAGGTAACAAGTGACAGGATGAGAGGAAATGGCCTCAGGTTGCTCCAAAACAGATTAGATTAGATATTAGGAAAAATTTCTTCACTGAAAAAGTGGTCAGGCATTGGAATAGGCTGCCCAGGGAAGTGCTGGAATCACCGTCCCTGGAAGTGTTCAAAAGTGTATCAATGACCTCAGAGGTCTTTTACAACCTCAGTGATTCTATGATACTTGCTGTCTTTCCTGCATCATTATGGATACCATGAGAATTATTCACAGCACAAACACTATTTTTATGTACTTGCATTACCTTCTCTTTCTATCAACAAAAATGGAATACATTTAATGTCAGATATCACACTAACAGTAAGGAGTACACATCCCCAAAGAGCTGGGAAATGTACTGCATTATTTCCTCCTTTTATGTCCACTAAATAAGTGATAGTCCCAAAAGCTTACTCATCACTTTATTCTGCCTTTTGAGTTTGTTTCTTTTTTTATCTGACGATGTGTATCTGCTGCACATTGAAAAGCTACTTCCATCTTTCTGGTATGGATTTTACAAGGCTTGGTTTCTTCAGCATTTCCAGCAAGTCTAACAATGCTAATAAATTAAATCTAGTAAATAATTCCCATTTGAGACAGAACTTTGTAAAGTTCTCTGAGTTCCCCTGTATGGGACAGACCTGCACAGGTAAGAAAAAGTGGACTTTACTCCCATCATTAAATTGTGTGAAGCAACAGCTCTGAACATGCAGCATTATTTGTCTGCACTCTGTGAGTAAGGGCAGACAAAAATGTATAAAGAGTCTGGGAATACTAAAACCCTTGAGTGCTGTCTCAAATACTTCTGTCTTTCCTTTCCTGTCCAATCTGTTTTGCTGTTTTTCAGCACAGGGCAGGTTCCTGACTCACATTGATAGAGGAAATTTCCATGGCAAATGAGTAACTTAAGCTCAGACACTTGGCTATTACTGCATGTTTAATGGTGCTTGGCTGCATTTTGCTGGGTTATACAGGGCCACAAGAAAGAAGTCAGGTTTCAAAAAGTGGCAGAATTTGGCTGTTAACCATAGTCTTTCTTTAGAACTTGGTTTTGTAAATGCTCCTCTGAATTCCTGAAATGGTTTGTGATGCTCCTGAGCAATAAAAAATTGGAAACAAATTTTCCTTGTTCCTCTGCCTCATTTCCCTCATTCTTGTAAGAGCTGGTCTTCCTTATTTTGTTCTGAAATATTCACTATGTATTTTTTCTGTTCTAGGTTCAACAAGTGCTGCCTCTTCGGTGTATTCCAGGGGGTTTTCCTCATGCAAGCATTTTTCTTCCTTTTTCTAGCTGTTTTGCTACTAAACAAACTGATTTTAAAAGTCCCCAAAATACCAAAACAGCATATATGATCTGCTTATTTTAGGATTGTCAAAAACAAAGTTTATTTTTAGAATGAAGCTTGCATTCATCCTTTAATTTATTTGTGGCAGACATATAATAGTCTCAAAGACACTTTCATGATTTAATATTTTATCTTATCAAATTCTTATACATATGCACAAGATATTAAGCAATAATAAGTACCTTGTTCAGCTAATGTAAGAAAAACAGCCTTTTGTGTGGTCACAGGTTTTATATCATTTTCATAAAAGAGTATTCAAGTTTCTGAGTGTATATTGCAATATCTAAGTTTAACTCATTACACTGGAACCTGTTCATGGTTCCACATGTAAATATTTTATTTTTCCTTCTTCTTCTCCTTTAAAATATAATTCTAGGTGTCAGTCTTTTCATTGTGATGTATGTAGAGGTTTTAAAAAAACCACAAACCTTATTTCTCCAAACTCAAAACCTTTAACGACTCGCTTGCTAAAAAAATCCCAAACAAAAACAAACACTCCTAAAAAACACCACAATGAACTAACAACACTTTGTACATTTAAACTAAACCAACAAACACTATTAAAAACAAGCCCACCTCATCACCTTCCTGTGCAAAGCTTATGTTGTAACTAAAGGTGAAATTGTTAAATCCCTACTGTTTCCCTGCAGAGAAGGAAGAAATCAGGCAGTTTTTACTACTGGAATGACATCACAGTTTGCTCTAGTCACGACAGCACATAAGTGCATTGTGCTCGTGGGCTCAGTAATCAGGTCACAAGCATCTGTAGGCACGCATTAAGTTTGTGCAAACAACTGTGTTTGGAGGTCAAGCTAGCTGATGTGTGCATACACATGACTAATGAGCTATTTGGCACTGCCCATCCATGAATTCCCCGCTCATACATGGAAAAAATATTCACAAAATATAGGCATACACCTGCATGCTACCTAATGTTTGATGGCCAGGTTTTGCTTTCTCACAAAACAACTTTCTGTGGCCATTATTTGTGTCTTCAGTAATATTACTCTGGATTCATATTGAGAGGGGAATTTGCTTCTTGTCTTAAAAAAGTGGATTTAAGCCTTGAGAATGAAGCTTAACTGCCTTTCCTTTAGAAAACTAATCTAGCAGCCTCTCAGAATGAAAAGGAAATAACTAAATATTTTCTCTTCAGAAAGTATCTTTGACCTAAATAGAAAGGTTAGTCCATCAAGTGGTCCTTAGTTCAGAGATTTTTTTTTGCAGCACTACACAAACAGTCATGTAGGTCACCAAATTACATCAATTGTCTGCATTAAGCAGTAGTTAGCCCTGACATAGATAACTGTGGACATTCAAAAACTGTTAAGCCATCATTTTGAGAAGACAATTGGATTACAGTGAACTGAACTCTTCCTTTAAAATCAGACAAGGTACTTTATAAGAAACAGACCCTACATTTAATCTTAGTGAAATGCAATAATTAGGTTTGCAATTCTCATGGAAATATTGATGGAAGCTATGCAAATTAATTAGCAAAACAAGTAGTTAGTGCAAAAAGGCCAAAAGCCTCAATAAATAGACTTCTCCTACACACTGGTGAGTTGAAATAGTTTTTGCAATCAATACTGGAGTAGGTGTGGATCCATCAAATGTTCTGCAGCCTGCAAGCGACGTGACAGAATATGGATACAGGATCAGAGCAACCCACACTGACTGACTGTGCTGATCCTGCACATTATCACCAGCAAAGCCACATGCTACAGGTTGTTTCCACCAGACATGTAGGAAATATATACCACCCTGACTAAAGAAAGCTTTATCTAAAAACTTTCTATCCAGGCCTGAACCTACGGATTCCATAAATGATTTTTTTTAAAGCTGGAATAGCTCTGTGTATTTTTTATTTTTTAATTCAGAAAATTATTTCATGCATGTCCATACCTGAACTGTGTGGGACAATGTTATAGGCAAGAAACTGAGTGTCATTCATTTGCACGATTACATTCACCCTTTGCTGCAGCACAAAATGTTTCTTCTATTTACATTTTGTGTGGTGTTTTCTCACATTTTTTATTATGATGTCATTTTTCCCCAGTAAAATAAAGGCTAATATTAAATTCATTTTCAGCAAACACTATCATATGAACAAAAAAGAGCTAATGGCTAATGTTAGTAGAAATAACACTAAAAAGTACATAATAGAAGGTTCTCAAAAAATCTGAGAATTGGCTTTAGATTTCTTCCCCAGAGATGAGCAATTTCACATTTTGCAGTTATTTGTCCCTATTTGCATAACGTCTCAAGCTACAGCTTTTAGTCAGTGCTGTATGTCAGGTTTGGCTTAGACAGCAAATAAATAAGAAAGATCTCTTTTGATACACAAAGAGCATATCTGAACCTGGTGAATCTCAGAAGATGAGCAAAATCCCCAAATTTCTAATATGATTCTAGATTAGACTTGTGAAAATGCAGTTTCACTTCATCCTCTGGCTTCTTGCTCAGAAGAAGTTTTGAACACAGCAGGAAGAAAATGGATGCAAATGAATCTGCAGAATGTCCAGAGCTGTTCAACTCAAAGCTCTACACACAGAGCCTGGAATTTGCTTGCTTTTCAAACTTACATGTAGAATTAAAACTGCTTTCTTGGCTTAATCCTGTCATTCTGGCACCTCACCAGCAACAAGTAGTGGTGGAAGAGAAATTCTGCACTGACCTCATCCTCATCACAGGTTCTCTGGTAACTCTGTGTAGAAAAGCACCTTCAGTGTTCATTTGGACACAAAATACAACTTTTCTGTTGTGCACCAGAGTTTAACAGGGTTTGTTTTTTTTCTAGATAAAACAATAAAGTAATTATTTATGACAAGATAACTATATGCCAAAGAAAAAAAGAATTCAAAAAACCAAACTGGGAATGTATTTTTAAAGAAATATATGTTACTGAATCAAAACATATAGTTCAGTTTACGTAACTATCAATCAACTTGTTTCCTTTAAAGAAGAAGATGGAAAAGGAAAATAAAAATAGTATCCACAAGAGCTTAGACTAACATTAAGATATGAAGACTCATAGCTGATCCCCTTCAATGGATAACAAATATAAACTGATTTTAAAGTTGGGTACATTAATAAAATTTCCTCTTCCTGAGCTTGATTATCAGTTAGGAGTCAGTTTATTTATAACTAAAGACATGTTCAAAATGCTAGGAAATTAACCACTATAATTTAACACATTAAACAACTGGAGCAGCATTAAAACAAACTTCCTAAAATTTACAGGAATGAAACTACACAATGAAAGGATAAAAATAGGTTTCTTCTAATGTTCAAGTAATCCTTTTTCATTAGCAGAGCTGCCATGATTGTGATATTTAACAGTTGTATGTCACTTTAAATCTTAAAAAACCGTGTAAACATTAATTATAAATTAACATTAATAATACACCTCTGTCTAAAGTATTTAAGTATTTATTAACTCTACTTCACAGGCACTATGACAGAGAGAATCTCAAATTTCAAACTTCAAATACTTAAATTGAGGGACCAAATCCTGTATTAGCTTTACATTATTTTCGAAAGCTATATGAATCAAAAATATAACTTGTAATTTAGAGGTTCTGGAGGTCTCACCCCATCTGAAGATCAGGCTATTCATTTAGTACCCAGTAGTAGTCCAGGTTTAGGACAGCAGCTCAGGACCACACAAGGTAAGAAACGTACTGATTTTTGATTCATTTGGCTTAATTTCAGCCCTGCAGATGCTTTAAGTACTCAGTTTATCGATCCAGGATGTATCTGTAGTCAACAGGAACTGAAAGAGATTTTCAGTTTAGGTCCTTCTATCCTAAGAGCTGCATCTAATCTAAGAGGGAAGGAGGAAAAGTAGACAAACAGCTTACAGTGGCCATGCATAAACTCCATGAAGCACATACAGCCCAAATGTGCAAGGCATCCACAACAATTTCTTTCCACAGCATCAGTTCAAAACCAGCAAGGGCAAGCGTGCTCCAAAAGACCTGCAAATCAGACGGCCATCACAAGACCATTCTAAGACTGTGTAAGGGTTATGCCTCTCTCCAAAGTGCTTGTTTATTCCAGAAAAGAGCTAAATAGTTCCTCTGTGAGACACTATTTATTTTAATAGCTTACTATTACAATAAAAAAAATTATTATGCAACAGATGCCTCATAATTAAACTTTAAAAAGCTGCACACCACAATGCTGTGCAGAAGAGTCCCTTAAATACACAATCCAGTGTTCATGTAGAAACAGATTAAATGCTTGGACATGGATTTATCCACACAAAATATTCTTCCCATTGGCCAGATGCATTTTATAATCTATATGTATATTATTAAAACTACTATGAAAGGGGTTTATTCTTTATGCATAATCAGTTCCTATTGAATTTAAATTACTTTCAGTAAAGCACTGATGCAGATAAAATACTCTAAATGTACAGAATATTAAGCAAATGTTTATATTAAAAAACTGCTTTCAGGTGAAAACGTGTTCAGCGAAGCACAACCCCCATAGTGCCTTGCAGAATATTAATGCTCAGTAGATCACGAGATGACAACAAGTATTCCTATGTAGGAGCTTGGAGTGGAATAAAAGGTAGCATTCAGATGACAAGCATTAAGAATAGAAATGTGCAAACACATGGGGGGTGATACTATTGAGATGTAAATGAAGTTAGAAATATATGGAATCAAACCTGCTTAGAGTCAGGAGTGTCTTGTAAAACAGGGACAACAGCATGTTTAGCATGAGCAGCTTCAGCTGGCCCCTGTGCCCACCAGAATTTGCATAAAGGCTACCTAATAGTGACTAGAAATAGTATGTAACTCCTACTGGAGAAGGACGAAAATTAGACGACCTGAACCAAACTCAGTGGAGGCTATGGGATCTGGGATCAGAATGAAAATTTCACATTCGAGCTAAGGTCTGGTCAAAGTGGAATAAAACAAAAACACAAAAAGGAGGGGCTGAAGACTACAGATTTCATCTAGTGAACCTGTAAAGGACACCAGCACTTGAGTGCATTTCTTACAACTTCCTTTGAAATTGAAAATACCAGCTAATACCTTAAAAGCATGGGTACCAAGCCCATTTAATAGTCATGCTCCTAAATGCAAGTTTTTCTTCATCCTTACTTGAGCCTCAAGGAATGGCTCATGATCCTGTTTATCCAGCCCAGCAGGAGTGAACAGTTACTGTCCGAGTGGTCCTCAGGGTCAGCAGAGCAGGAGGAAGACAACTGTGGGAATTGCAGCTCTTCCATCAAACTCAATTGCTTGGGCGGTAGGGTGTCAGTAACAACCTGTTACTCCTAAAAGATGACCTTAGCTCACTCTAAGGACTGGTAATCCAGGTAACTAGTCTTGAAAAGTTGTCCAAACTCTCTTAAAAATCTCTACATATAAGAGCTGGAAAAAAAATAATGCAGTTTGTCCTAAGCAGGGATAATTTGTAACTGCATTTCACTCCCACTTATCCATGGTGGCATTTGCTCTATCAATGCTACCCCCACCCCATATTGATTACGGCAGGACTCTGGATTAGACATCTCAATTCAGACAGCTGAAGAAGTTTCTTTCCTGCATCCCCTTCCAGACGAAAGAGAAGCCAAATTAAAAGCCAATAACTTTTTGTGGAATGTACCCCTTGTGTTATTTAGGCATTCTTCAGAACTGAGTTCTACTGGATCAAAACAGGTCTAAATTATAGATTTTACTGTTTTAATTGCTCTTTCAGTGGGTTTAAAGATTAACAATCTCTGTTTGGAAACAGTAAGAGGAACAGAACATTTCATTACACTGCCAAAACTACATATTTATTAGCATAGACTGCTTTGGACCTTGTTAGCAATAGAGCTCTGTCTACCTGGTAAATACATCCCAATAGTAACCAGAAGTGCTCCTGTCTGATTCAGATTTTACTCAACCATTTAGAAAACTTCTATTTACCTTGATGAGAATGAGCTTAGGATGGGCCCCTGCAGCTCCACTGTTTAATAAGAGCTCACACTATTTCTTTCAGATCAAAAGTTGGAATTGCTCTATTATGTAAATGTTATTGCTTCAAACCAAAGATTGGTGTTGTCCTAGCAATTAACTGTCTGGTTAATTAGACCTCTTTCCTTTTGCTCAGCAACCTGCATTCATGTGCATATACTGTTACAAAAATAAACTAAGAAGCTTTACGTAGCTTATGCATTATACAAAAAAATTAGGTCTTATTCTGAAAACTGAAAATCTATTAAAAATGGAAATGTAGCTTTTCTGCAAGAAGCAGAAATCCAATAAAATTGTGAATTTTGTCATGTGGAGTGATGGATTTGGAGCACTCAAGAAGGACAAATGAATCATGCTGAGCCGTTAATATCCCTGCCAATTCTATGGTGTTCCACTAGCATGTGAAACTGTCTTTGTTTGCTTTCCTAACAACCATCTCTTAAAAGATTCTCTGGGAACATAGGAAGCTTCTGTAGTGGGATAATTGTTTCAACAGCTTGGACACTGATTTTTTTTATGAGTAATAGAGGACTCAGATCATTACTATGGAGTGTAATACTTGATGTCAATGGGCGCACTGACAATAATGTGCAAAGATGATTAAAAAATAACATTCCTGTAAGAAAAGAAAGTGGTCTTTTTTGGTTAATTTATGTCAGTTTTGCTGCCGTTGTGAATTTCTAGTTTATTATTTTTTAATAATAGTAATCCTACTATTAGGCAAGGGTAGTAAAGAATATGAATTATTAAACCTTAATAGAGATAGAATCACTTCAAAGATGCATTCAAGTATTCACATTATGCAGCCACTAATGCCTGAAAAATAAAGAGCCCTACATATTCATGACTTATTTCACAAAGGTCTACCATGCACCTTTGAATCTACCTGTATTTTACAGCAGAAAACTGTACAGACATTTATAAATGTTTATAATCTATAATATTATTTTCTAGCTTCATAAAATCAATCTTTGAGGAACTGAAAATAAATTCAAGTATACAATTTGAGGCACATATTTTTCAATCGACACAAGCAGATATACAGTTCTAAAAAGTAAATAAAATTTCTTCAAATCTGTCTCATAGGGAACTGCCTCCTTTGCAATAAAACAATCTCCCATCACATGACTAAGCCACTAAATAATTCAGGGAAAGGGCACAAAATATGAAGAGTAAAAAGGCATTGAGTACCTTGAACGAGAGTGTGAAAGATCTTTGCTTTTTATCTATTTATGTAAAAAAAACCAAAACCAACAAAGAAATCTTTACTTTATTCTATTTTTACATCCTGGACAATGACTTCTGCAAGACATTACAAAGTGTGTGTATATATAGATATATAAAGTTGAAGTTTTGAGGAAATAATGTTAGGAATACCTAATTGAATCCTCACAGGTACATGGGCATTTTTTTGATAAAGAAAAGTAAACTATTGAAAAACATAAACATGTTTCACAGTAGTAATATATTAATCACACAAAATCAAATCATTTGAAGAAAACACAGGAAACCTCATTGTCTTTTATAAACTATACTACTTCTTGATACAAAAGGGGATTATTTGTTTGTTCTGTTGGGGGCTGGGTTTTGGGGTTTTCTTGGTTTGGTTCTGGTTTTTAAGAAACTCCAACACAGCAGATTGAATTACCATTATATAGATAAGAAAATATAAGAAAAAAATAAAGATAGAACAGTTTCAGTCTGAGGAGGAAAAAAAAAAATATCAAAAATATAGCCAAGAATATGACTTTTGGAGCTAATTATTTAGAAACAGCTCAAGATGGTGTGTAGCTCCTATTAATAGTCTGTAGAAATAATGCCACTCTAAAGAATGTACCAGATGGTGGTGAGACACTGAAAGGAAAAGCATTTTCATTCCATGTGCTTCTAACAGTTATCTGATCATCCAAGTCCTTAGGCATTCTGGTTTGCTGAAGGTATCAGTTAAAAAATTAAAAAAGATCTGATATCATGTTGGGACATGAATCTTAATGTCAAAATGGCACATATTTATTTCCTGTTAATGGCAGATGTATATATGTGCTCCAGCTAAGGAACAGCACACTCAGGAAATTACATGATGATCTATCATAAAGTTTGGGTACTGATAACAGAATGAATATATTTCAGAAATGTGCAGATGCCTTATTTTATAAGCCTAACATTTTTTATTATTAATGTGTGTACTGCAGCACAGATAGCCACTAATGGATATTGAAATGATAAATTTATTTTCTCATTCTCTTTGTTGAGCATTCCGCCCTAGGAGATTTACTACTGTACTGGGAGCTTCTGTCAGGATCTCTAAGGTGCTTTTCGTAGGTATTTTAAATTCCTAGGAAGTGGATTAGACTGTGAGATAGTGCTCTTGTGATAGATGAAAATACTCTTGCTCTGCAGAGCCAATTCCCTCCCCATTGCCTCTTGGGCAGGAGGGGTGCACAGGGCTGTTCTGTGAGGGTGGGATAACACCCACCTTGCTCTTCACATGGAACCACTTGTCACCCCAGTTTGGGAAGCTGAGCTCCACTCCCCCAGACTGCCCCTCCTTTGATACTCAGTGGTTTGCCAAACACCCACTGGTTTTAGCAGTGCAGGCGCCCTGATGTGAAGGTGATATGCAAAGAAACGAGCGAGCGTAAACCGGACATTTTGCTGCCAGTATTGGCAGAGCCTGGCCATGGCAGCACAGCCCAGCCCAGGCACAGCTGTCCTGGTGACAGCATTGTGTCACGTAGGGTGAGCCCCTTGGAGACTGACCCCAAGAGGATCCCCTTCCAGCACTGTGCTGGCTTCAGTCTGAAGCTGCAGAGCTAAATCCATGTGTGACACATTACAGCACATGCTCCTCCCCAGCCATGACGAAAGGCTGAAATCAAAGGATAACTAAGATTCAAACCTCTTTTCACCACTTTCCCATCACTGATTTCCATTACCAAGGGCTGGATACTTCTTAATTGATGCTTTCAGTTCACAGTAATTAATTGTACCTAGACTTCTTTTCATCTCTTGAAATACTTAATATCACAATGGGTTCAAACAAAGGACTGTAAAAGCAATCTATATTACTGCTAAATAAGAGTATTCGCTGGTCTTTATCTTAGCTTTACATGCCTATCATCTGCTTTACCAACATTAAAACTCAGTTAACATGCTTTTTAAAAATGAATAAAGTACTGTAAAAAGAGCATATTAATAGCTGTACATACAATTTTAAAAATAATTTTAGTCAGGTTTATTATTTGGTGTACTGTAAATCAAATTAAGTACAAATATTAGTACTGACAGTGTGTGCATAATTAGTTTTTAATCTTTACTGCCTGAACATGTATTCATTATAAATAAGCAGGCATAGACTTCTGAGCCATATCCGGGCATATGAATGGCACATTTAGATGTACACTACTGTCATTTATACATATGTTGCTCACACATAACCCTGTGATGGCTTAGTTGTGATTTTCAGTAGCCAAGAATACAAAATGCTTGGAAAAATTTCAGAACTACTTTAAAGAAAATTAGTTACTGAAAACTTAGATGATCACATTTTCTGGCTCATTTCAATTTCCTCATCTGAAAATATATGAATTACAAAGTCACTCCCATTACAAGTAATACAGGGTTAAGATTTTTTTTTCCCTTTTCCTACACTTTGAGAAAATCCTACCAACACAGAAATTTCACTGTACATCTTAAAAAGAATTCTTTTGTAAATGAGCAAAGGACCCAGACAACCATTCTAGCATGAGGATAAAATCACTATATTCTTTCTAAATAAAGCCATTATATTGTTATTAAATGTCATAGTTAAAGAGCTTTCAACTACTACCCAAAAAATATTCTATATATGATGGAAAACACCACTTAGGTTCTAAAATGTGACGTCATTTCAATCATTGTATGTACTGAAACATGACTATTCAGATTAATTTAAAAAAATCCATTTTTATTTTGCCATGCTCCTTCTCTTTAACACTCTACCAAAGCATGTGCCGACTTAAATTATAACAATTCATTATTGTATCGTATGAACATCTTATTCTCTAGGTTAAAAAAATAATATAGATAAATACTCAGCAGACTGAAACAATTTTACTAGAATAGGATTTAGGACATTTAATATCAGTAATCTGCCTACAGACAGACAGACTGATTCAATGTACTTTAGAACTCTGTAACATACCAAACAAGAACAAGTATAAAGGTGTTATGCACACTAAAAGCTATCAAAGCTAACTATTAAATGTTGCATTACTCAATGTTTTTTGGCCAAATCAGGATTGATACAGAAGAAAAAAAAGGGGATCTTAAATATTTGAGCTAATCCTCTTGCACCTATAAATTAACATACATTAGGAAAGGTTAAGCCTGGTCACAAATCTCAGTAAATCAAGAAGATTGAGCAACTCTAACAATATTGTTTAACAGCATTCTGAAATATCCATTTCCATCTTACTACACTTCACTTTGTGGTCCTACGGTGCCTGGGAATAGCTGACCTCCCATTTTGGGTCATGAGGGAATATTTATTTCAAAACTGGAACAATCTGCTGGTGATATAGGATTTTCCCCCTTCTTTTATTGAAAGACTAAAAAACCTAAAGGGACTTAAAATGATTAAAAATAGTATCTCAATATTAAGATGTAATATAGATATATCCATTAGTTGATTGTGTCTGTGTCCCCTGTAGGCTGAAAGGGCCTCTTCTAAAGAGAGCTGGCAGAAGTCCAGAGCTCCTTAAGATTAAAAAGATTTTTATGAAAACTCTGCCATTTGACATGGCACCTTGTGCCTTTTAGGTTATACCAAGACCAGAAGCCTGCAAAGTGCAGGCAATAACACCCATTACAAACTGCTCTTTGTTCAGAGATGACTGTGTAGCCTCAACCCTGCATTCTGGTGGAACATCAGGACTGGGGAGGGAAGGTATTGATGTCTTCCTGCTGATAAGTTAATGAGGGGTCACCCTGTACATATTTTCTCACCTTTCAAATTTTCTCTTTTTCTTTTTATTTTTAATCTACTTGTCCCAATTAATTATATGTAAAAGTCTATTTTTACATATATTCACCCTCAAAGTCCCCAAGTGCATTAATTCAACTTACTTCTATACATGAGCACTTGAAGCCTGTATCCAGTCCTTAATTTCAGACCTCTTAGGAATATTAACCTTAAAATTAAGGCCACAGTACACTTATACCCCCTGTGCTGCAACTGGCAAACACCCAGGACACAGTACCAAAAAAGGAGTGGGTTTTGATCACTATTCATGTGAAAGTTCAGAAAATAACTTTCCTTCAGAGGGAAAAGGTGGGTTAAAAATGTTACAAATAATCACTTTGTTTGATCCCATCCCTTCATGGGAGAATTCCTGGTTACTTTCCTAATGACATCAGAGAAAATGCTTACAGTTAACATTTCATATAAATCAAAGACATGTTCTGTTGTTTAATACCTATTTTTAATGATTTGTTGTTTTGAAGTATTTTTAATTGTCAAAGATTTTATTTTAAGAAAAGAATAGAGAGATAAAGTTGGTGGGTTTGGCCTAAATCTGCAAATCTAAAAATTGTAAGTCATACCAACCTGCTTTTGTCACATACTGGCACAAGAATTCAGTTTTCAGATCCAAGGAAAGAGAAAAAAATGCAGCTATGGAAAACAGAATTGAAGTACATTGTATAATACAAAGAAAATAAAACCTCTTAAGAGATAATAATGTGGTAAAAGGAATGAACAATAAGAGTGTAGGAATATTATCCAAAAAAATGAAGAGTTGATTTTGGTAGTTACGATTTTGTTATGAAATGCTAATTTTGGAAAATTACTACCTGTTCCCTAAAAGAGAAGGTTAAGGAAAACTATGGGCTGCTCTTGGTCTCAAAAGAGAAGTCTTACAAAATTTCACATATATTTGAAATCCTCCTCACACTACAGGAAAATAAAAAACCAAACAACCTCTTGCAGACCTATCACATCTATAAGGAGACTAAAACTTTCTCTTGCACACTTTGAGACATGTAAGAATATTATAGAAAACCACAAGAATTTACCATAAAAATCACAGAGAAACTCACCTGAGCAAAGCCAGGTAAATTATCAAGGAGAAACAGATAGGATCAGTGCTAAGAATACAAAGGTGATATGCAATGAAATTATAAAGGTATATTGTGAAAGTGTTGTGGTGTTGGAGTGTAACAACAGCATAAAAGCCTTGACATCTTCATACAGAAAAACTGGAATAGATAAATGAGCCAAAGCCCAGTGACGGATGTGGAGCACAGCTCTTCTGGACCTCTAAGACCAAAGAAGTTCTGTTAGCAAGTCAATAGGCTTTATTCCCTGTTTAAGTGTGGGAGTTAAATGCTAACTCTTTTAGGTGCCTATGACAATCTCTCCCAAAATTCTCTATACTGATAGCTTGGGCAAGCATTTTTAACAGAGAAGGACTTAAATGAAACCACTTCTTCCCAATGGACTAAAGAAATTAAATTCAAACTTTTTGCCCTTGAGTTGAAAATCAGATTTGAATGCTCTGATTTCTTGTGCATCTTCAAGATTTATTCATGAGTCACAGCTGAATGCACTATATGTTGTATTTATATGAACAAACACATAAAAGAAAAAAGAATAATTTCTATTGTCTAGCTAGATGTTTGTCTGCATCCGAAAAAATACCAATCCTGCAACTTATAAGGATTCAGTTACTCTTTCAAAATCATCATTCAGGCATTGTAAGACATATAACTGCAGCATAAACAATGACCTTTAAGTGTATCTTCTTTCCCATTATCTCAACACTGTGAAACAGTGATATAGAAATCTTTGTAATATCTGCACAAAGCTATTTATTTTAAAATCATTCCAACCAGTAAACCAACCGTAATTTTAATAACAATAGCACGGAGTTGATACGGCATTCAAAGGAATACTAACATGCTATTCACCTTAGCTTCTTTTACAAAGAAACTCTTAGTTCATTTGTATTTCTGCAAAAGGGCACATGATAATTTTAATTCTTTATTAAACTTTTTCAATTAAATTTCTAAAACCTTATCAGGTATAAAGCATCTTTGGGGAACAAAACTTTCATAATAACATTACTGTGGAAGCTTGTAATCTTTAAAATTACTCACTCACTATGATTAATTTACCCTTTATTTGTATCTGTATATCTAAAGGGCAAATGTCACTTTTAGAGTTATTATTTCAGACAGAAAAAATTATACAGAATTTTACTTTAGATGTAGGTCACATCATTTATGAGTAACTGTCATGACTGACTCATTGCATTTTCTGTCAATGCTTGAGCTTCTCCATATTTCAGAAACATCTCTTGAAGAAGAAACGTTGCTTATAGGCTGTGAAAGACACCACAGAGCTAAGCCAAGCAATATTTCTCCAATTAACAGAGGCTGAGTACTGCCACATGATGAGTGTACCCAAAGTAACACTGCACCCCTTACGTGCTGCAACAAAGCCAATACAGGATCTTGCACTGATTGTGTGAGCAGCTTTTGAGTGCTCCAGGCAGAAAAGATTTTCCATAGGCCATGGCATAAGAAGTTCTAACACAGAAATTGCAAATAATGCTAAAGTGGTCAATTTGGCCATATTTGTTTCAAAGCAGAACATATAAATATCAACAGCAATCCCCCCCACACCCATACTGACACAAAAATCAAGACATGAAAAGGAAAAGCATCAGTCTCTGTTCAAATGTAATGTGTATTGGCTAGGCCACACAAAGTAATTTAGTTATTAAATCTTTTATGTCTTATATCTTCTTATTCAGTGTCAGAGGTTCAACTTCTCGCTGAGACCATTGAGATTCACAGGATAGGGAAGGGGGTTGGTGAAGGTTTGGCTGATGTTATTGTGTGGGGTTTTATTTCTGATGATTGGCTTGGCAGCAGCATAATGCATGACTAAATGCCCACACTCTTCAGCTACTTTCCCACCCTGTTTGTAGGGATCACCATCCTAGGAGAAGATGAGCTCTACAGGAGTGAGATCAGACCGATTGTTTGAGCCATGGGATGGTGTGAGAGACTGAAAACCTGAAAGAGTTAATGTCTCAAACACTTGGCAGATGAGAAATGTTACCATGCCAACGAGATAAGGTGCCGTTAGAAAAGAGTCGTCTTGTGGAGGCAGGATGGTGCTTTTCTGGGACCAACTTCCTTATCTTGGGTAACTATCTCCAAAACCAAGTCTGAGGCAGCATTGCACTTGTGTCTCTGACAAGAGGGCAGAGGACTGAGACCATGAGACCCCCCCAGATCCTTTCTGAGAAGTTTGAGAATGAAAAAATGTGCCTGCATAAGGACTATTCTATAAATAGTGCAACTGAGAGGATGGGGCATGCACCCACCATTGAAAGAATCCAGAACAGAGAAAAACCTGCTGGAACCCTGGGTGATGACCCAGATCTTTTTCTCTACCTGTTTTCCTATCTTTCCTTCTTCCTTTTTTCCTCTCATTGAATGTTGAAATCCCTGCTGCCACTGGCTGTTCAGAAACGTTAAATTGTTGCTATAATGGGCCATTCAACCTACCAGAAAGTTTAAGGTTTAAATGCCATAAATAAAACTTTCAAATGGATCATTTGGTGTTGTTTTACCTGAATTTAGCCAAACGCAATCCCAAATGTTGGCTGTCTCAGATAGTAAAGGTAGTCCAGGACTTCTCTCTTGAGACCCAACAGGGGTGTGCGTGTGTGAGAGCATATGCAAGCATGAAAAAGACCTGCTGCATTTCGGGAAAGTGCTACTGCCAATAATCCATGTATATTTAAATAATTTATTTATTTACCTTGACCTGCATTAAAATGCCCCATATGATCATAGTTATGTTTGGCAACAGCCTTCTAGTGACTACCTTCAAGGAAAAAGGTTGTTTCCTCAGAATGCCACAGCCAGCCACCTGTGCACAGTCACAGCCTGGTAACTTAGAGGCTCCTTTCCAGTCCTTTTAATCCATCCCCCACAACACACAGCCTTTCCAAACAACACACAACCTGGCAACAGGTAGAAGAGGGCAAAAATCCAGTTTCTAGCCTGGCACTTAATCAGATTATGATCCATCTCCTAGAGCAGGTGATCACTTCTGATGCTCTAAACGTCTATGAAGGGGAAGACAAAACTGTTTCTATTTTCATTCCTTTTTTTCCCATATTGAGCATCTACAAATGGCTTCTCAGCTGCAGTCAATCTACAAGCAAAACTCACCAGGCCAGTAGTAACTACTGTAAACAAAAAGACTGATTTTAGTTACGACTTGCTTGATCAGGAAGATATCTTTATCTTTACCAGTATCCTTTCTTCCCATATTCTTGACCATCTGCCTACGACTGTCTGTCCATTTATTGCTGGTAGCAGTATCTTACTGTATTTCTTTGCCATGGTGCATGTGGCATTGAGTAGTTATCAGTTCATTTCACAGCCTTCTTGTTTGAACTCCTGCCAACGTTCATGTTTTTGCTACAAGCTTTGGAAAAGTTGAAAACTTGGACAGAGACTTTTTTTTTCTTTCTATGCAGTCTCTCTTCCAGATGGTTGACATTACTTTGAGTAGTCCTCTTTTCAATTTTGAAATTATTTGGTCTGGCAGTGGCTTTTATTTCATATTTTTAGAGTCTACAAGCTGGATTTGTGTCTTGTCTAAATTCGCCTTTTGATGTCAATGAAGCCCCAGAAACTTTGCATAGTGTAATGATCTTGCTTCATCAGTGGGTCAATTATAACTCCAAATGAAGCTGAAAATTTTCGAATAGTCTGAAATTGCACCATTAACTCAAATTTCATAATTTTTTTCACAAATCATGCATTTATTACTAGATTATCAACTAATATTATTAGCCAAACATAGCTGGAAGTAGGATTTTCCTACTGTGGATAAGCGATTCGAAGTGCTCCAGCCAGTTTTATGTTCCTTATCTAATAATAATTAGGCATCTTTCAGATGTTGGAACTATAGTGTTTAATATGTAGTACAGGACACAAAACTGCATTGAGTAGGACATTGAGGAGGATCTGTGTTGGGTTATTACCCTTGCTAGGACTTACATTGTCTGCTTAAAGTCAATAATGACACTCAAATTTGTTTAACAGATCTGACAAGAAATATTTCATCTGGATCGATATTCACAGAATTTAGAAATTAAAACAACAGCAACAAAAGAGAACTTGTAATTTACGAATGTTATTTTGAAGGATCTATATGTATCTAGAAGGAATGTCATAGCAGGCGTAACGTGTGGCTTAACAGTTTCTTCTTAGGCCACCTGAGCCATAAAAACTTTGATAAATAAAGCTGGTAGAATACAAGTGTAGGATCTCTATGTGTGTGTATAACATATGTGTGTACATATGGGCAACTTAGCAGCTTTAGTCCACCTGAGCTATACAAGTTTCTGTAAATAAAGTTGGTAGAACACAAGCATAAGTTTCTGAGTAACTAATTGAAAATTTTACACTTTATTCTGATTTTAGCTTAAATATCAAGAATGTATTTATGATTCAAAACCATCTCCTGGGGAAAGCAACTCTTGGAAAGCAGATGAAGCCCATAAATTCTCATTCTGACTTTCCTTTATTGCTGGAGAAGCCAGTCAGCACACAGGAGAGATGTCATGTCCTTCAGCATGAATTTTCCAATGGCATTGAAACCAGTGGGCAGAATTTAGGTCTCGCTGCCATCTGTGAGAGCTTTTCCATTGACTTTTACTGAGCCAGGATTTCATCCAGGGCTGTGAAATTATTGTTTCACTATATTATTTCCTCTGGACTAGATGGTTGTGGCACAGTTTTGTTTCAAAACAACAAACATGAGCAAATCAGATAAACCTTCTCCACAATAACACAATAATTCCTCTCATCTCCAGCATAAAAGTTTAAATATTTAATTTTTTTTCTTTTAAAATAGAGATACTAAAATCTCTTTGGGAAAAAAAAAAATGACACTATGCCTGAAAGGGTATTTAAATACTGCAAAATTCTTTATTGTGAGAAAAACTTTGAGACCTGAATCATGCAGCCTAGAAAAACAAAAGGATGAGGAAAGGCTTCAGTATGTATAGCTTGCAAAGAGCTGTTTATGCTACAGGATAACAGTGAGAACTCAGTGGTGTGAATCTAGTAGTTATATTTAGGCATTGTATTAGATAAATACGAGGAAGAAGCATAAGCTTTTTCATGTTTTGGCTGTGACAGACTATAAATTGCCTAACGTCCTTTTGCCTCAGTTCCTTCATAGGTAAAAAACACTGTTGCCTTTGCTGATTTGCCCATTATTTCTTTAAGCACTGTGGAGCTGCAGAGGCTCTCCCTGCCGGTGTCCACACAACACCTCAGCGCTGTACAGGTGGTGGCTCCTAGGGACTGAAAAATACAAATAATAATGCCTTTGAAAAGGAACCTGTATATAGTTGGTGAATTTTCCTCATCACTGTTTTAAAGAAAGATCAGAATGCACAGTTAAGAAGCACAGTCCAGCATGTACTTACAACAGCATTCCAGAAAAATACATGTCTAACCAGTTATTTCCTGCATTGGAAGGGACTGACACATTTCTTAGATATAATAGATTATCAATTTAAAAATCAGTTACATATTCAAATCAACTGCCTTTTGCACCTCATTCAGTTGTAATGATATTTTTTCTCCAATGAAGACAGAAACACCTGCCAGTAGGGATCACATCTAAAAAACCCCAAACCTACAGTTTCCCTGTAAATAAGAACAAACCTTTAATTAGGCCAATGTCTTTTCCAGCTGGCTTCCTGAATAGGTACTTGAAATCATTTAGTATATTGTCAAGAAGCAAATGAAATGCATCAACTATACAAATACTCAGCTACTTTGTGGTAAGTTAATGTCTTCTAGTTCATGAACTATTGGCTTGTTGTTAATCCTACTATTATTTTTCTTATTACCAGGATTCATGCATAACAAGCGATTCATGCATCTTGTTAGATTTCGGACTTATGTTCTATCATGAAAAAATTACCTATTTTGCACTGCTCTGTAACCACAGTGAGTTTCACTGATGTGAATTATTTCTAAGGCCATTACACTTCCCAGCACCATTTGCATAGTGAGCACTGCGATCAGTGTGCAGGGATTATGTAGTTGTACTAGATTCCCAAAAGTAAGTTTAAGAATGACTACAGTGCAATACCAAACTCATCTACCATCATATTTTAGAATCCAAAATGCAGTAACCATCCCACAGAAGTTTGCATTTACCACAGATCCTTTCCAATTACATCTGAGGTTTGCTCCTGTGCATGGCATTATGATAAAGGCCTCACAGACAACGTACTGATTGGCTCTGCAGCTGTAAGATGACTCAGGATGCCACTCACTTCTTAATAGTCAGACTCTTCTTATTCAGGACATCATGTCATGCATCAAAAATAAAAAAGGACCTCTTATTTCCTGTTCATCTGAGCAGTAAGTATTCACCCTGCGTTTCCTCTGCAAACTAAAGGTGAGCAGTATGCTAAAACATGTACTACAGAGAAAAGAATTCTTTCTAGTTATTAGAAATGGAATTTAATAAAAAAGTATTAAATTCATTGTACCTTGTCCAATGAAAACAGAAATGTCATATGAATATGAAAAAAAGATCATACAGTATGGAATATGGAAAATGTTTGAACAATAATTACTTTGGTTTGCCATTATTCCTTACAACAGGTTTGAGAGTGTAGCTTTTGTTAGAGGGCTCTGACATGAAGTGAAAAGGCTCAGTTAAAAAAACCAAAACAACAAACCACTGGATTCCAGGTGTGATAATGTTTAAGGTAGATCTGTTATTTCACCTACTCTTGGATTCTGGCAGATGGTAGGGTCAGGCACAGTACACTTCTCCAAAAGCACTGGGAGCCCTGAATTCAAATTCAGGCCTAGCATTGGTTCCGCTAATGCCATAGGAAAGACAGCTACTGTGTACAGCCATTTCTACAGGGGAAAAAACCCAACAAAACAACAGAACCCACAAACAATCTACTAAAAACCATCATATGGCTTCCACAGGAAAAATACAGATTGACAGGTCATGGTCCCTGAATGGAAGTGCAGTCATGCATTGCCCTCATGGATACACCCACAATTTAAGAAGCGCTGGTATCACTGTACATGAGATTAGGCAGTCTCAAAAAAAACCACCAAAGCCACAAACAAACTAATAAACCAACCACTCCCTTCACTGAGAGCCAAATAAGACTTGTGGACGTGTCACTGAACTACTGGCAGATAGACACAAATGTGTCAGTGGGAACTGATCCTAGTGTCAAATCCCAGACCCCATAGTGTGGTGTCACTGCCCAGAATTACAAGGCAATGGGGATCATGCAGGGGGTGTTTCACAGCTGGGCTCTGAAAACACCAGAGAGCATGTATCTGCCATTTGAAAGCTAGAATAATAAAATAAGAAAGCTATTTCTACACCACAGCTGCAAACACGGAGTGATCATAGCCGTCTAACAGGAACAATTCACCACATCCAAACACAACAAGTCCAAATATCAGGTTCTCAAGCTTTAAATAAGGGACAAGTGTAACAGTTACCAGCACAGAAGGGTACCCATTTCATTCACTATGGTCAGTGACAGCTTGGTGCCCCCAGGGCAGAGCATGGCTCTGCACTGTCCTGGGAAGGACTGCTCCCTAACATATCCTCTGCTGCTTCTGTGCTACAGCAATGGGGCTTAAACAGCTTTTAGGGACACGTGCAGGTGCAGTCCCATCCATGCAAACAAATAACAAGATACCTCTCCCCCTTCCTTTCCCAGTTTAGGGAGCATTTTCTTTCCCCCCCATTACCCATACTATTTATTTCAAATTTTTTATTCTCTGTTAAATCCTGCACTCAACTGCTGTGAGTTTTACAGCCCTCTGGACATGGAGACACTTGACAGTACATGGGTAGGATGGATTTCAGGAGCGTTTTCAGTGTCAGTGTAGAATGTAGGTATCTGAGCAGACCATATAAAACTACTAAGGAAAAATGTGCATTACAGTTTTGAAATCAAATCCTAAGTATATATTTAGCCTACATAAGTCTCAAGTAATATTAAATGTATTTTGAGATAGTTTAGACAGAAGTAATAATTTCCATAAGAATGCTATACAAGCTGAAGAATAAAATTAGGATGTAGAGTACTAAGATTCTAAAAATGGATGTTAAACCTGCCCCAACATCATCTCTGTAGCAAAGCAAGGAGGGTGAAACTAAAAAAATCACTTCCACTTGTCACTCATCTGAGGAAGCTGTATTAACAGAGACCCTAATAGCAGGTGCAAATTGCAATATGGTTTTCATTCCACACATAGAGTGTATGCTACCACTGGGAACTCAGCAAACGGATTGAAGGAATTGTGCAGCCATACTTTTTAACCGTTACACACTATCACACTTGTTAAAATTATCTGGAACATAGCAAGGGCTTGATAACTGAATCAGACCACAGCACAAATACAATGCTCTCTATGAAAAATGTCTCATTATAAAGAAAGCTGGGAAAATGCAAATATATTTGCTCTATAAAGGTAACAAGCAGCATGCAAAAAACTAACTGCTATTTCTGATGTGACATTTTGTAATGAAATGATAGTGTAAGATTATCTGGACAGCACAATGTTCATGTGTCCTAGTTACTAAGTGTAGATAGCATTCACTTCTGTAACTGTCAAAATCCTTTCATAGTATTTTAATTTGTAAAAGAACCTGACTTCACTGTGGATATGTTATGATAAAGCCTAAAAAGAATTTATCTGATCAAAGAAGAATATATTACCACCACACAGAGATTTGCTTCAAATCTTGCATAACAGCAATAATAAATACAACCCACTTTTGTACAAAAACAGATAATAGGAACATAAGGGAAAAAAATTGAAATTTTCTTTAATAAGATTATATTTCAGAAATGAAGACAAAAATGTTTACCCATAAATAAGTTTTATAAAAAAAACACCTAAGATGCTAATGTCTCCCTAGTAACATCTGCTTGTCAAAGTCCTATGCAATCAAGTCAGCAACTAAAGACTGACAATCTCCTGCTGTAACATATTTTGGATTATGGATTCAGCATCATTTAGAGACGTTGATTTCTGGTGGTTATGAATAAATTACAATATGAACCAAGTTACCTAAAGAATAATTTAATTTCAAAATTCAAATAGTGTCTCAGTGATAAGTGAAAACAAGATCTGCAGCTTCATAATTGTCAATTGAGTATAGAGTACATAGAATTACAATCACTGCTGTTATCCAATAAGTTTTAAGGCAAACTGCTCAATGCAGTCATTCAGTGAAGGTTCACAAACACCAGTGCATTACACAGTTCATTTGTGGAAAATTGTGCTCATCAGTTCTATGGCTAGAGCAGTCATTTTAGAACAAATAAAACTCAAAAATATGCTTTTCACCAGACTCCCCAAACCTGCTGATTTTAAACCATTTAACTGTTTTTCAAGAAACATTAAAAATGTGACATATGAAATCCAGGGTAAACATGAAGCATAAGCCTGCACTAATCAAAAGAACTATAAATTTATGTTGAAAATGTAGGAAGTAACTCTCATTGTCAGCGTAATGATAGATAGGAAATAATTTATTTTTTCTTGGTCAAGTGTAGCACCAGCACAAATCCTTCTCTAAATTTTCCCCTTTTTGCTAGATGTTTTATTTGCTGTAATAATGGAGTTTGTAGATCTCTTAGACACTAAGCAATAGCTTCATTAACTGTACTGGATTCAGTTCAGGTAGCCCTATATCCTGACCTCATCTACAAGAGGAGCTTTAACCAATGCCACTTCCAACAGCTCCACTTTTGAGGCTCACTCTTTCATTAAAAAAAAAAAAAATTCTCTGTCTAGGAAACATTTGCCTTGAGTGTGCCAGTTTTGGTAGCAGTGAGCCTAGCTGGATACCTAGACTGCTGGGATTTTCACTCTTTTTCACTGCAACCTGTGTATTTCCCTGATTTCCAAACTGCGGTATATATCCTTTGGAAATGAAACATTTTCCTGATACTATTTTTCTTCAATACATTTTATCAATTGATCTGTAACTAAATGCTACACTTATATGAAACAAATTCAGGCACATTTCACATGGCAAAGAAAAAAAATTAAATGGCTTAAGACACAAAAATATTTTCACCCTCTCAAAAGAGTTATTTTCAGTGAGTTAACTTTAATGTCCACAGAGTACAGATTTTTCATTCACTTCCAAAACTTCTCTACCATCTTCTAGAGTCTCAAAAATAGCTACATCCAATAAACTCTTCTATATGTGATTTCATAACAAGAAGCATCTTTTCATTCTAGTACTTAGAAAAAAATCTAAATTCCCCACCTTTAATTTGCCACAGATACTGGGTTTTATAGAGCACTTCAGATGAGCTGAATAATCACACACCTGCATGAAATTTCATACTATTATATAGCCTGAGGGAATCTACATGTCAGCCAAGAATCTTGATTTAGGCAAGAAATGACTAAAAGTCTAACATTGTTCTATAAATTAGCATGAAAGAACATCACATTAAGTGGGGAAAATAAACGAACACAAAACAAATGCCAACAGGTAACATTTATGACTTACCCATCTTGTACCTTGTTCTATTGGCTCTCCCTTAGTTCTCAGACCCATGTGACTCATTAGCATACATAAATCAAGCCTAATTATAAATTGCTGTGTTTTTAAGGAAGGCAGAGACTCAGGTTGATACATTAAGAGATGTTTGAGGCATGTAAATCAGTATTTGTACTCGCTGTGGAATGAAAAACAGAAACAGAATGGATTTGATTTGGATAGTGAGTGGCCAAGGCAAAAAATATTAATCATTCCTTGTAAAAAAAAGATTAATTGTGTTGTATCTGATAGTTTAATTCTTCAAACTACAACAATAAAATTAGTCTTTACTCCTATTCACAGTCGGTGCTTTGCAGGAAGTTGTTTGAAGCTCCGTGGGAGCAGAGTAAAGACATTCTGCTGCGTTTCCTTTGATTACTAAACACCATTGCTCAGCCCCAGAGCTACTGAATGTAACTGCCAAACAAAAGGGATCTCTTCCCTCGCCATTATTTCTGCTTGAGAAGGATACTATGATCTACCATGAAAGAACCTCTGAGCAAAGAGCAAGTGTACATGCTATGATAAGGCACTGGTTCTAATAGAGCACTGTCTCTGGTGGTCTGATAAAGACTAGATGAATCACTGTAGACTCAGGGTAGCCCACGGACATGGGAACATGAATTTTCTTCCCTTTCTTCACAGGAAGCAAGTTTCACAACTGCTGTAAAATGTTTTTTTTTCAGTCTTCTGCACATGTGTATGAGATAAACGGTATAGTTTTTAATGGATCAAAATAATTCATATAAGCTGTTAACAACAAATAGTGCCGACAGAAAAAGGAACTTGCTTCCAAACCCTTTCCCTCATAGAGCTATTAACAAAAAAGTGCTTCAAGAATATGTTGATATTAAACTAAGCAGATTCCTGAAATTTGGACTTCTGAGCCTTTAATCCCCATTTGAAAAATGTATCTGACAACTGATGCATACCCTGATAACAGTTGTTTTTTTTTTCTCTGCACTGTTATGAGCATTTCAGCAATAATTCTAAGGTTCATATCTTTCTAAACTCTTACTGGAGATCAGAAGACACAGTGAAGTATGTTTGGTTTAAATGCACAGCAAATGTCTGCCTCCAGAAACATGTTTCAGTATTGATCACTGAGACACTACACCTGCAACTGTGATCAATCTATAAACTGTGCTGCCTCTCAGCTTCATAAACTTGCAGAATTGTAATGAACCCTTCTTTACTCCCCTTATGTGTGAGCTGAAGAGGGAGAGTAAGCAATGAGACAGTTTTTCTTCACTTGATGTTATCACCAGCAAATCTCGGTAGTAAAAAGAAAAGAGAAGAGTAGTAGATCAAATATATATTTATCTATGACATAAGACGTTATCAAATACACTGCATACCAGCAGAAGAAGTTGTAATAAAGGAAAGATACATTTCATAATAGGTCTGATAGGATATTATTAAGCTATCTGAGTAGCTTTTAGAATGGCTAAAAATATTGACAAATCATTGCAAGCACAACATATATGATATTATTTTCTGTATTACCTAGCCATGACCTGCCTCGTCTGGGGTTGTGTCTGACCCTACTTACCCTCACTGGGCCTGATCCTGACCTGGCCTTGTGCCATTCCCATGGGGTGCCTGGTGTCTGGGTTGGGGGCTGCCCCCCCAACCCCAGCCTGCACTGCTCCATTGCTGGGGCAGCAGGACAGGTCATGCCAGCCCAAGGGTCCCACAGCTCCTGGTCCCCAGGGAGGAGCTGGCTCTCACTGCACTCCCATGGTCTCAAAAGTGCAACTATTATTTTTATTAAGTAAAATATAAAAAACGTGATTTGAAGATTTCATCAGCTCTTCCCCTAAATGATTTTTTCATTATAAGATTAATGAAGTGACCCCTTTTCCACTAGTTTCAATAAATTAGCTCCTAAGCATCTGTAATTGCCACGCTGCAAGCATTACCTATGAGCATAACCTCTCACATCACCTACAGAAGAATTTCCTTCTTAGGTCAAAGGAATGTCCTTTCTTAATACTACTCATGTTTTATAGGAACTGTGAAAGAATTATTTCTTGCCCATATGCCTGTGTGATACCACATGATCTCAGGAGATAATTGAGACAGATGTGCTTTACACTAATTGCTTTGGAGGTTCTCTTGACACTGAAGGTCTGTAGTTATCTGCCAATTCTCCAAACCCCCTAAATAAGTGCTCAACAAATGGACTTTGCTCTATAAAAACCCAGCATGGAATTACGAGGAAGAATTATCACTCAATCCTCTATCTATCTTCACAACTATGGGGTGTTCTAAAGGTCACTGCCCTCCAGACTGCACTTCCATTTATTCTAATACCCAAGCAAGGCTTTGGTCTGGGGGTGAGGTCACATCCACTCTCCCTATCTTTTGCAGCTGCCCATGTCTCGGGGATCCTACAGGAGCCCCGGTGCTGCACTGATGAGAGATCACTGGAGCACATACAGAACAGCTCCTCTCCTTGGTGGGAACCGACCTGGGGCTAAAAACAGAAAAAGATAATATGTGATAAGGGGAACCACCAGAAGACTTTGTCTTGCCTGGAATCTATTACCACCTACGTTTTGTTGTAGTTCCTTTTTCTCTGACGGACAGGCTACTTTGAGAATAAGACAACCAAATAAATGACATAGGGAGAGATAATATCTTTGATATGATATAGATGAAAAAAGTGAAGAAACATTTGTGTGCACAGTCCCTCAACCAGAGTAAACATTCCAAAAAGTACAAATTTCTAGCTAAAACTAATATTAGAATCAATACCTCATAGTCAACCTAGAATCAAACACAGGTTAACAAAAAAAATCATATATCAAATATTTTTAAAATATCTAGTCTTGCCACGTTCTAAATACTCACATATGTTAACTGTTGCAACAAAATTATCCTACTGTATTTTGTAAGCTCTCAGAGCATGTCTCAAGGACAATTGATTTAATATTACTCTCAGCTCTTACTAGATACCATATCCTCTGTTACACATCACCCCAATCAGACATCTTCATTTTCACCTTCATGCCTGTTGGTTTGGAGCCTTAGGCACTGGTTTCATTCATGTAGGTCAGTTGGTGTAAAAGCAACACGCTTCTGTCAATAGCTAAATGTTTTCTGATGCAGGAATCAATTTGCCTCTCTCTTTTCACATATATGTTTATGGGCACACACAACAATTCCTATTTCTTTCTCTGTACCAACAAGATATACAGTGCTCCGTGTGCACAGATACACATCCCTGTGGTAGAAATCAGTTATTCTCCATAATAGCCATAAGGTAATATCCATAAGGTAATTATCTCTGCAGCCAGCAACTAAATGCATCATCTTGCCAGAAGAAAGACTATGACATATACCATAATCTGAAAAGTATTATCTTCAGTGTTTTAATCAATGTTAACATTAGCAGCACTTATCTCTGGCAAAGCACGAAACTATTGACCCCCTAAAGACCTATGGTAAGATATCACAGTATTTTATCCTGGAATTTAATTTGTGTTTGCTCCTAATTAAAATACGTGTGACAGGTCTCTAGCATTAACCCCAGTTGTAATCAAGCTGTGAATTGTGCCGTTCCCTTGCAAAATTTCAAGAAGAAACTTAGGGACAATGGTAGTACAAGAATGAATCAGCTGGAAATCCCATGTAATTCATTAAGGAAGAAAATCAATGTCACAGATGTAGAGAGACATGAGTTGGTTCTGCAATGTCTCCGAAAGGAGTTTGGAAAAAAAAAAATCTTTCAAAGAAAAATATCAGACAAGTGAAAAGAAGCAAATTATTCCCACTGGACTTTACAGGACTCTATGCCCGAGTTTAAATTCAGAGAATATTATGAAGTAAAATCTGCATTTTCTCTTGTCTCTCAGGGACAATCTTCCACTCTCTATGACCTCTTTACTCTTAAATCTTCTACAATTCAAAATACGTCCTATTTTTTTAATTATATTTTCTGAGGACTGTCTCATTATTATTGCTGACGTATCACCTCCAATGAGGTTTACATTCTGCAATTATTTTATATTATCTACTAGGATTTCAGCCATCCCAGCAAAGTCTGGGTGGAGTAGGTGCCTACTGGGGCTATCCCACCTGCCCAGAAAGCAGGTCCTGTCCCAATCCACTTTATGCCTTTTCCTTGGCAAACAAGTCATTAGTGTAACAGAAAACACTGGATCAAACCTGTCCCTCCAAAAAGGGCAGTAAGTTCTATCATTTCCCATTCTAGTATCTCTTCCCTAGTTTTTCTTAGCCAAAGTAAATAATAAGAGGATGTGTCATTCATTTCAAGTCTTTGTCAGGTGACAGCAGACAACCCTTAACCCTCTCCAGGAATTTTACTCTAAGATCCAAGGGTTACAGTTAAATTGCCATAGACTATGGATCTTCCTTTCACTCAGTTTACTGCAACTCAGCTGGCAGATGATGATCTAATTTTACAGTATATAAAAATATGGAAATGGCGCTAAAGAAGTGAAAACCTGAATTTCATTGGGACCATATAAATTGAAATGCCAAAACATCAGAAGCCACTTGTGAAAGTCCTTATTTATCGACAGCATCATGGTGGGGAGACGTAACTTTGAGCCTGGAGTAATGGGAAAAGAAAATGTTTATAAGCATCCTCACCGCCACTTTTTGGTTTTGAATTTTCTTTTGTAGGAAAGAAGGACCATGGATGAACCTTGAAATATTTTGGGGTGGTTGGTTGTGTTGTTGGGTTGTTTGGTGTCGCCCCACTCCTCTCCCACTACTGAGTATCACAGAGCAATGAAATGCTCCTCCAAATAAAATCCAGAATGACACAACCTGAAACAGTGCACTGTGAATCTCCCACGTCACCAGCTTGGACACAGCCTCTGCAGAGCAGAGCTGATGTGAAGCTTTGCATTCATGGGCACCTGGCTCCTCTGAGAGACCAGCAGTGCTCTCTGCACCCCCTGTGCTCACAGAAAGCCTCATGCTGGAAAACTATGAGACCTCACAGTCAAGCTCTAGTAACTTTTCAGCTCCAATATTTTTTGCCAAATTCTTTCCATTTTTTCAGTCCATTTATCTTCCCTCTGACAAAGAAGTAATTTAAGATAAAAATACATTTTAAGAGAGTACCAGCCCAGGTGAGATGAAAAGCAGTTATGATTCTAGGGTGAGCTTTGGCTGCTATCAGTTCTACTGTGATGATAATGTTGGTGTTCATGATACCACCTGCAGCTTGTGTGATAGACATGATTGTGTATTTTGTTTTGAGACACCCTAGAAATGTTGTGTTTTTCCTGGCCACATAACATGACTGCAATTCTCTCAACCTCCCTGGAATCAAACCAAAATGAGAGACAGCGACCTTTCTATTGGAGAGAAGGAGAGTATGAATAGGAAGAAATAAAGAACAATATGTAGTAAATCTCATGAAATATAGAATTACTTCTTGTAAGAGTAGTTACCACTTCCCCCTGAGAAAGGTTCTGGTACCCTTTTTTACACAATCAAACTTAACTTCCAAGTGATCTTTTTTGAAATCAGTGGGGTTAGTCAAGGAGTAATAAAAAAGGGATTTGGAAAAGAAGTTGCAGAACCCAGTCCATCTCTGCTAAATTGTTTGATTTAACAACACATATAACACGCATTTTTCATACTTTTCTTTTGTTCATTAGGTATATTTTCATAGAAATAAGTGTACTTTATAATCATTTGTATTTTTCAATAATATAATCCCATAATTCTCTATTTTAACACATACTTAATTAGTCAAGTATGATTAAATTTTTATGCTTTATATATAATAGAAAAAAAAATAAGTGTAATACTGCAATAAATTTGCCAATACTAAAATCATACACAAATTTATTTGAGAATTCTAAACATTGTCAGCAGTCTTAAGCAGTAACATAATAAGGAAGCATATTAATATCATTCAATCCAAAGTTTGTGATAAGAATTCTTAAAAATATAATCCCACTGTGTCACATCAGCTGTCACTGAAAAATACTTACAACCTCTGGTCTCTAATGAAACATTACTGACACATATAGGGTGTGATTCTAATCTTGATACTGCTATAATGATACTGTCTTTTATAGGCTTTGATTTACTAATATGATCAAGATGGATGCTCCTTTACAAAATGCAGTTGCTAATAAATAATAGGTACCAATAGAGTGTAAAGAATAGTTATATTAGGCTGAACAAAAGCTACCAAGGATTTAACAACAAGAAGCAATAGTAGACTCATGCTTAAATCAGCTGAAGGAATTATCGTGCCCTTTTCACTCTATCAAATGAAAAAGGGGTCTGGAATACAAAGCATAATTTTAAAATAGAGCAAATTATTCTGCTGCTAGGATTTCATTGATCTCAGTAGAATTAGGCTGGCTGGGAATTTTGTTTCTCTGTGTTGTAGAAGGACCCTGTTTAACTGGTTGGGAAGTGTGAGGACTCAGCTCTTCATAAGGACTTGAAGTGTGGAAGTGGAGTTATTACCTGGTTAGGGACCACTTTCTGGTTTCAGTTTCTCTCAGACAATTTCAGTGCTTGTATAAGATCATACACAGGTTCAGCAGTAGGGCCAACAGCAATAAACTAACACATTAATGCAGACATTGACTAAAATACAAATATAAACTGTGCTTCCACCTCCCTTGCAATTATTTAGCAGCCCATCTAATCTTAGTCATTAACTAATTAAGGATTAGGGGACATGCTTGCAGCTGAAGAGCTAAAATATTGCCTTAACTTCAATGGAACTTGTTTGGCTTAGAGTAACACCAACCCTCTCCCGGGCTGAGATTTTTCAGATAGCAAACAAAGCAAATAAAATATGCTTTTCAAGTCACAACTCTAAAAAATATCCTGTAAATCAATTTTTTTTCTTCTCCCTCAGGAACTGGAACTTTGAGAGTACAAAAGTGTCAGCTTTTAACAAATATTAACCTTTTAATTCCAGTCTCCCTTTCTAGAGGATGGCTGCTGGGGTGATATGAAATACTGATGGACTATCCATCACATAGCTTCTGCCTATGGGTCACTGCACAGCCTTAAACAACCACAGAAACCAAAAGATAAATCTTTTGATGAAATACTTGAATTCTTTAGAGACATTTTGCGCTAATGCCAGTGTTTATCCCAGAGTGGTTTCTCTGCTGTCAGCAGAAGCAAAGAGTGTTTATAATGCAGTTTGCATCAAGACTGAAACACAGCTCCACAGGCTGAATCTGAGCAAAGCCAGCAAAACACCTGGAGACTATTTTGTCTGCATTATTCACAGTGCACAGCACAAGACCCGATGTCAGAGTTCAGCAACGAGTGTCCACATACAGAATACCAGGCTTTTTGAGATATTGAAATTTGGAGTGATGCACTTATCTCAGGTATTAGAAGCATTTATATTGCTGCATTACCAAAGAGGATAGCCCTAAATAGCAGCCTTCAGGCTCACAGAGGTCTGGAAAGTGATGTGGTTATACAGAGGATTAAAGAAACCCTAATATACAGAAAGGGTTTGCTATGTGCCCAGCCCAGCTTTTGGAGAAAACACACAAAGTAGGATGAAGTTTGTTTGTTACGTGATATTTTATCTGCCAAATTCCAATCTCACAGTGAAAATCAAAGGCCAAAGGACTTCAGCAATTTTATGTTCTGCATTTAGGGAATAAACAGAAAATGAAGAAAAAAGGGATTGAATTTGGCCACAACACTAACTGATGCATCTGGGGGATTTTGTGACAGTAAGTGTGAGGATCCTTACTCCCTTTGCCTTGCATCTATTTACATGAATACCATATTTCCAGTGGTGGTCCCTGGATTTCTGTGGGAGCCTACCATCTGTGCACAGGAACATTCCATTTATCCAGGTCATGGAATAGGTTCTTCTGTTCTTGTGTTTCAAAAATCCAGGAAACAAAATTAAAAGCAGCATAAAAAATGAAATATAAATAAACTACTACTCACACAAATTTAAGGAAAATGTAGTTTGGAGACCCTGACAATACCTCCTGTCACAGATGCATCTCTTACAACACCCTCACCACAAGAAGTCTTGACAACTTCAGGTCTCTTACTTGAGAGCTTGCACATTACTCACAAGAAAAGGTTTTTGACAGTTAAATATATTACATACAGAGTCTTTGTACTAGGAATCCAAGTTGCTCCCCCCCCCCTTTTTTTCTTCTTCCTCCCCTTTATCAAACACTACTATTGACTGGGGAGCAAAAGCCCCTAAGATACTAAATCTTCCGACCATGAAGGGAAATGGAATGGTTTTCTAATGGAGTCTATCAGAGTGCCTCTGGCTTTTAGAACCTGTCTTTAAAGTCTGCTTACTGAGGCATAGATGACCACTCAAACACAGACAGATTTGTCACTTTGGTTTTCAGGACACCCATCCTATAAAGACCACAAGGTAATTGTGAGGACTTTAGTGGCCAGACATTCTCTTGCTATTCATGAGGTTCTTGAATTGGATTTAATTTCATGCCAGATTTGACTCTATCAATGGAAGACCAGCTCAAATGATTTCACAAGAAATGCTCAAATAACACCACTCATTGTTACAAATCTTTTTATGCTCTATAATGCAGAGCAAGTAGAGATGTTCTGACTGTAAAAATCAAAGTATAGCTCCTATTGTCCCAATGGCTACTGTAAATATTTTAAGGTGTAGAGTTAAGGATATACCTTTAAAGAAATAAAAAAAAAATTAAACCCAAAACAAAGACTTAGCTAGAAAGCCACCCTTTCTCAACACTCAGAGTTAGATTGTCATCTGGCTTGATAAGATCTATTCCAATACTTCCCTGGTTTTAGATCTGTTGCCATAAAAAATGGTGCAAATTGGTTCCATGAAACCATCTGCAGAATCATACTGATTTACACCACCTCCCCCAGTGCAGGAATGTTAATAACCATGTTATATTTTGTTCCTTTCCTGAGTCTGGTTAAAACTTGGAAGAACAAACCTGGTTTATGCCAGCTGAAGACTTGCACCCAATAAAATGCTGAGTTGAACAACACAACAGCCACTATTTCTGCGCTCTCCAGAAAAGAAACAACACATTATGTTATTATAGGACAATGTCAGATGTTTTTAATGCCTGCAGTCATAACTCCTGAAGTATTTAAAACTGTTCTACTTCATCAGTCTGTAGGCATGAAACAAATAAGTTCACTGCAGCATTGTTGTGTCTTAGTTCCACTTGCTGCCACCAAAAACCCGTCAGTGCCTCCTGTATTTAGACATAGTCAAAGCAGCTTCAGCATTTGACAGTATTCGCATGTTCCTAAATCCCCACAAAATGCACTAGACAAGAGTGATTTCAAACCCACTCAAACTGTAGATTCAGAAACTGTTTTCAATTCAAAAATTTTTAAAGAGCAGCACACAAGAAAAGACAAACTCAAATGAAGGACCAGGAAGCAAAATGCATTAGAGAACAAATAGAATGGAAACCAGAGAGAATAGGTGAAAAATAGATTAATGGGAGAATCTAATTTCTTCTTCCTCATGCCAATCCAGCTTAATACAGAGATGATACTTACACACGTCTTTCCTTAACAAGGACATCAGAGAAAAAATGAACTGACTGCACAAGTAATACAAAGTAATAACTCTGCAAAGAAAAAAGGTTCATGAATTTCACCTGGCTTCAAAACTTGAAAAGAGCCCAAAAGGTTCAATAAGATTGAAATAACAATAAATTGCAATACCATAGGGGAAGAAATTTCATTCAGCAGAAAGGAGAAAAATTCATGTTTAGATTTATATTTAAATTAACCAGCATTATAATACAAAGTTACATTTACTCACACATAGAGTTCTTATTTCAACCTGTGCAAGTCTGTCATGAAAAAACACCTGAGTTTCATCAGCGATGAAGCAAACATAGTTATGAGTCTATTTTAAACACATTTCACACACACACTGCAGACATGAAGCATCCAGAAAAATAAAATCCCACTGGATATCTTCTTAAAAATCCACCTGGTTGTTTTCCACAAGGATCCTCATGAGTCATTATGAGTTTCTGTGTATCTCAGAGGGGGTCTTTTGTTTGCTGGGTTTTTTAAGTCAAACAACAGAACATAATGTTCTCAGTAGTTCTTCTGTTAGATGACAGTGCAACAACAGGAGTAAAAAAAGTTATTAAATCAGACTTTCTTATCTTCAGCCTTACTGGAAAATTAGGTATTAAAATGAAGGCCAAACTATGTGCAAACAAAAAAGGTGTCTCCTCTCTACAAAAATAATGCACATTATCAGAATAAAAATTTAAGATAGGTTCCCTACACTGTGTTCTGCAAAGAACTGAAACTATGGCCAAAAACATAGTAAATGGAATTCAAGACAGCTGCATCAAAGAATCCATTATTGGCCTGGGCACACAAGCACACAAAAGCAGAGAAATTACTATTATATAACCATTGAGAAATGGAAAAATTATTATTTTGGTCAGAAACAAGTAAAATTCTAATTTATTTAGAGAATATTGGCCGAGATCTTGAACAGAGTGAAAAGAAGCTAGATGCCCACATTCCCCAAAATTTTAATAGCATTTAGGTTCATTTGAGAAGCAAAGGCAACACTTTCAATTGAAGTATTTTACATAATGATTTCATGGCTTGATCCTGATATACACTGAGACAATTCCCACTGCATCCAGTGAAAGTTTAGGGTAATCAGCATCCCACAACACCTGACCGAGAAAATCTCAGACTGTAAAACTTCTGTTTCCTCCTTCGTGGATTTAAAAGAAAATCCCAAATCTAACACCACCCCTCCCCTATTATAGTTAAGCAGGTGTTTTAAAATTTTCTCTGCATCTGAGCCAGTGATCTCTATATAATGCATTTAGCTATGAGAGCTGTAGGATAACAACACTGCCTATGATACAGTAGGATGCTATGTCCAAGCTATGCAGAAGTAGCATGGTTATTTACCATCCCAAAAAAGTAAAAATGGATTATGGAGTCATTTTATTTTCACATGGACTAGCATTCTGTCGTATATAACAGTCAATTGCTTTTAAATCCTAGAAGACATAATTAAGGGACATAAAACTACCACCTGCCACTCACTCTAGTTGTTAACTCAACCATGATGACATTATGGTTATGATACAATAATACTGCAAAAACAGAATTACTGCTAGGCTGCCTAACCTGAGCAGCACCTGAACTTAAATAGTTCTCAAAGCACCTGGGTTTAGATACTGTCAGTGTGTTTTAAAGAGTTTTCTTAATTATTTACTGTATCTGAAAGAGTTCAAACTCTCAAATGAGCCTCTCTGTAATTCCCTCCCATCCAGCTGGATGATGGGTGATCTCAAACTCCAAGTGAGATCAGCAGAACCTGTTTTAGCAAGGCACGCCATGGGAAGCTCCTGGTCTTTGGCAGATTCACTTGCAGCCATTTTTGCAGGACCAGAATAATTTCATTCAAAGCACATCTTGGAGAAGGTTTAAATAGCTACAACAGAAAGTATTCCAAACCTTTTGGATTTCCAAATGCAGTGAAATAGTAACTGTTCTTCTAAGTCACTAGTTATGTCTATTTAGCATGACTCCTCTTACACAGAAAAGCTGGATTTCCAGAGGGAATACCAATATAATGGCCAAGCCAGATACCAGAACATGAGAGTTGAAACAAAAATCAATACAGAGCCATACAGATGCTAAAGTACACTGAAAATAAATTTTTTTTTCCACTGTAAATGTAATTTAAAAATCTAACATATTCAATATATTTGATATTGATTATGTTAGCAGTATTTCTGAAAGCTAATAGATACATGTACTATTTGTACTGAAGTACAATACTGCTTTTGTTGTCCTAGCAACAGCCAGGAAAGAATGATCTCACAAAACAAATTCAATGGAAATGCAATGCTTTACAGAAAAGGACAACTAAATGATTTTAAAAGTATATTTTTAATTTGCCATATTTATGAACTTGAATCTGCCCTTTCCAAGCTGAGATCATTCTAAGAAGTAGGCAGAATAGGTAGTGTGAACCTACATTTTAATGAAGAAAAAGTAGAATGAAGCTGAATTGCCAGGCTGGAATATTTTGCATATCTGCTCAATTTCCTTTGGCTACAGTTGCCCACGGAGCAGACAATTCCCATCCCCTCCTGTGACCAGAGAACCATATAGGGGACTATTCCTATCAAGAGGAGTGAAAGCAAATCTTAGGAGGTACTTTTATTTTTTTTTTTTTCTGCCGTCTCAAGATGTCCCCATGGGAGGGGCAGAGAGGGGGACTGGACCTGTGAGAAACTTCATAGAACACACAATCCAGTGTGCTGTGCTCCTTGGAAACATCTCACTCTCTCTGATGTATAGAAAGGGAACTGGAGAACTGCATCCCCAGCCAGCCCCCAACATGATTTCATGATGCTGCAATCTGTGAACATCCCCCTGACCTGCATCACTTTGTGCTTTAGTGCAGAATCACGTTTGTCCCCTCAAGCCAGGTCCTACTGCAAGTACAGACTGGAGTAAGAGCATTTTCATTTACATCAACAAGCCTTATAACATGTTTATTCTATGAGCATCTTCAACAAGAATCATCTAAGGACAAGCAAGTGAACAGGTAAATACATTTCAAGATCCATATGAAATTGGAATGAACCAGGGAACAAAAATAAATCATGGTAGGCCTTGAAGAAAATGGGAGGAATAGGTTTACCAGATCTATGGTAAAATGTACTTCCATGTAGTCTCAAATATTTATGTTGTATTGTATCTGAGATCGGATCTAACCTAGAAACTGAAAAAAAAATAACATACTATTAACCCTTCTGCAAAAGATTTACTGTTCATTGGTCAGCCAAACCAGGAAAAGTTCCTAGAAAATAACACTTGATTATGTAGTATGCTCCAGAATATCCAGAGTGAAATCAGATGTGAGAAAACAATGAGTATTCTTTTCAAGGCTGGTAATCATTTATCATGTCACCAACAGAATGTCTGTATGTATAATTGCAAGAGCAAAATGACCAGTGAGGATATAAATATATTTTAAATGAAGTTCTGTAAACTGTTTGCATATAACTGTAAAAAAAAAAAAGGCAGAAAAACACCACAAAAAAACCCACACTGGATTTTTGTAGCTTCTGAGAGCTCAAACACCATCTAGAAAATCAAACAAATCAGGGGTTTAAAATAAATTAATTTGCAGTAGTAATTCCACTGTTACTATCTCATGTAATGATAAGATAATCAGGTGCAAGTATAGGATAAAGTATACACATTTTATACATCATTGTGAGGGAATATCAACAACCTGGGGACATGATGTAAACAGAGAGTGAAAGAAAAATTCTAAAATATTGGAGCAGTGCATATTCTCCTTTCTGGAGAAGATACCAGATCAGATGTAGATATCCTTTCAACAGATTTTTTAAAGTGTTTAGATTTACCCTATCTTTGCCACACAGAAATAAATAGGTTTGATTTTTTGGGGGTTTTTAGGTTTTTTGGGGGGATGGTTCTTGCTTGTTTTGTTGTTCAGTTTTTTTTTTTCATTGAACAATGGTGATTTTTTTCCAAAATCCTCATGTTGAATGCATTTAGCTATTGCTTAGATTGTTCATTCTTCTCATATGAATTATCACTGTCATGTACAGTATGTCTCCTCATAGTAGCATTCTCCATTTATGATGCAAATTTCTTATATTCTATTGTCTTGTATTGACAGCAGATTCCTTAATTGTTTTTTCTAAATAATGTAAATAATCAATTTTGTTTCAATTTAAATTTAAAAGTAGATGTGTAATAAGTGAACAGTAACATAACCTGAAAAGAAAACTGATTTAAGAAATCTCTTAAGATAGGGAAAAGTGTTTTTCCTAGAAAGCTCTTGAAGTCTTTTTTTCTTTTTAAACACTGAACTAAACCTGTATGTTCATGTGCAACTTCACCAGGTACCCTGCAGCCTCAATGACACTGATCAAGCAAGTACAGCATATAAATTCATCAAGGCATGCTTGAAATTGCAAGAAGGACACGGTGAATGAGATGGTAAAATAGCAATGCTGTAGTTTGTCCAAAGTCACTGGGATGATCCATCAGCTATGAATTCTCACAAATACCAAGAAATTCAGCAGTAGCTATTTTAGTGCTAAAGTGCAAGACTCAGGGAGATGAAACAGATGATGATGAAAAAAAATTCTTTTGTCCATGAACAGTAATAGTAATTTAGTGTAACTCAAATCCCTGCAGACAAACATCCCTGTGTAATGCAGAATACTTTCATCAAGCAAAATGTGACTTTATCTCAACCTAATCTCCAGGTCATGTCACCTCAGGGAAACCTCAGCTGAGCAATACTTCATTTGGCTTTTCAGCTCCAGATTCAGCTTCACATTAACATGGTAGGTAAAGGCAGACAAAAGCCAACAAAATGCTGAAATTTAGTTGTAAAATACGTATCCTATTCTTACACGAAGCAACATGTATTTTCAGCTGGATTATGGCTATAAGCCTATGATGTCACTTTGGAAATATAGCTGGAATATGAGAGATTTTCCTAATGTCTTGTTGACATAGGGAAGCTGTACGAAGGTTGAAGAAACAAAATAAAAATACTCTGTAAAGAAATGAAACTGACTCTCCATTTGTAAGTATCCCTATTCAATACAAAAGGGCCTCATTCTCACTTAGCTAGTAATGGGTTAGAGGTGATCTAAGTTTAAAAATAAAAATCCACAAGGGAGATATACTGTAATAATACAGCTAATTAGCAATGTCAATATTATTGTGCAAGTACAATGAAAAAATGATTAAAAATCCCCACTTAACAAGCCTGCAGTACCTCTGGACATAAGAAATGTACCTGAGTGGTGTATTTGATAGTCAGCAGCAGATAGAACTGTTTTGTGGAAAAGTCATTTCAGACTCCGAGGCTTTACTGGGTTTGTACCTAACAGCAGCTCCATGATATTTCTGTAGAATTCCTCACTCTCACACATTGTCTTTGTGTGTCACTAGTGGCAATTAGGTATTTCACTTGAAGAGAGGAGAGTTTGCAGCACACAAACTCCTCATTTTAGCACGCTTACCCAGAAGGGAATGCAGGGGGAAAAATGTGAGAACTTTAAAATAAACAAACAGAAAACAGATGGCAACTTAAAAAACATTCAAAATGGGAGAATTGCTGCAAGGTTGAAGTCAAAATAAGCTCATGTACAAAGTCCCCTTCCTCACCCAAAGAGAAAGCTGTGCTAACTCCAGAGAAATAGAAGTAAGTCCATGCCCACTTAGCCCACATAGCCATTGAGACCAAACAGACCCTTTTGAGGCTCGAGAGAGACAGGCCCATCCCCACAGGCATCAGCCAAGCCTTGTGTTGCCTTGGTATCTGCCGTATGTCTTCCTGTCACTTACTTCTGCACCGGCAGACAGTGGAACACAAAGAGGAAACTGTTCAGCAGTATTAGCCCATATTCATCTAAAAAATGAAGGACGGTTCTACATTTTAATTTATTAAATTTTGAATGTTTTACATTTAGATTTTACATTCTACAGGACAACCCTTGCCCCCAAATTCTTGCAATCCTGATCTAGTCGTTCTAGGTAACAGAAAGACGCACTGACCTCAAGAGGAAGCCTCAAGCCAACAGACACATTCACTATCCAATATTAGGCAACATTTAGATGGTTGATGAGTTAGCACAGGAAACTGTTTATTGAAAGTCAATATGTATATTTATAGCAGCTATTATGACAGGCATCTTAAGACACTGGATAGTAAAATTAGACACTTAAAATAATTTAAACCAATTAAATGGAGCTCATTTAAACCAATTAGAATACTCCAGTGAGTAAAAAGGTCATCAATCTCTCTTTAAATGCACCAAAGGAGAGCCTAATGCTCAAAGTCAGAAAATCTGGAAAGTCTGAGGCAACTTTCCTCTCAACTTTTAGCATATATATCACAAACACCTAAATCAGACAGGAGCTCACACACTTGTCAGCAGGAGGAAACACAGGATTTCACAACCTCCAACAGGATAAGGGGAATAAAGGGGGAAGATGCCTGGTTTGCTCATGTTAGCTCAAGTCTATCTCGACTGGTCTGATTTATCTTAAATCTTGGTCTGGTTTATCTACAGTATTCCATCAGCTGAACAAAACATTTTGTGGCACACTTCAATAGGGAGTTTGGCCTGACTCAATATATTGCCTTCATCCTCTCTAGAAGTCAGTGAAAACATGATTGTCCACTGACAGGTGTCACTTTCAAGTCTCAGTTACCCATTATGTCTTACAGATATTCTTGGTTAGGAAGGAAAAACATCAAGAAAGACATAAAAAATTGACATTGAACCCATTGCAAATCTAGGAAAAAGACAAACAGCTGCTCTTGGTTTGGTCTGGCATGTTCTCTACCACTGGCAGCTGCTGAACCTGCTGTGCTGCTTTGCTCAGCAAAATCAAGATACTAACATAATAGAACAGAAATAGGTTCACAGAAGTGAAACAATCAGACTCACAGGAATGCTCAAATCTGGTCCAAACACAAACTAAGCCAACACAGAAAGACAGTTGGATAAAAAGATGCAAGGCAGCAAAAATTGGAGAGGTTCGTAAGGACAAAGGCAAAAGGCATTTAGCAGACCAAAAGATCCTGCCCCCAAGTCTTGTATTGCGTACAATGAAGATGTTTCCATGATGCAATGACTAACGCAGCTTCATAACCCCCCAAATGCCTTTTATCAATTCTGTCTTGAGCAACTGGGACAACGTGGCAGTATCAGCAAGTCAGAGAATGGATTTTGTCTCTTTCATAGCTTACACTGTAAAACATATTTCTGATGCTGCTGTGATTTGTTCCTTGCTTTAGCCATCAAGTCCACTGTGCATAAAGGAGAGCTCTTGCTAAACCATTTTTCATTCTCAGGAAGAGAATCTTATTTAATCTGGAAATGAGCAACACTGAAACACTAATGTTTACATATTGCATAAATATGCAAATAAAGTAAGAGAAAGCACAGGATTTCAGCCTTGTACTATGCAATGTATGATTCGCTCAGTTGTATTCTTATTTTTTCACACAAACCCTCTATGGCTGCCTGGAATGCAGAGAGAAGTTGCTAATCCCACTAGTAGGGTGCCTAATATGACCACAAATATAAGCATATAAGTGGTATCTAAATAAACCAATTTACAGCACATTTCATATTGATTTCAATGATCAGGGTCTGTCAGATACTTACATTTTAAGGCAGTTTAAGTCCTACTGCTGACCTTACTTATGCAATTAGTCCCAATGGCACAGCCAACAGTTCTATCTAAAACTTAACCGAGAATTCCTAGAATGCCATCTCTGTCCATATAAAATTGGGCAATATGCATGCTGTGGAGAGGGATGAATGATGATTTCTTCTTAGGAGTATGTGTGCACATATGCTGTGTGTTGGAGAGACAGACTGAGTACAGAAAACTGTCACAACAAGCAGAAAACTACAATGCAACATGCTATTGATCAAGGACATTTAAATACCAAAGCAAGAATAAAAGTCACAGTGCAAAATGCCAGGGCCCACTACAAGTTAGGACATATTAATGAATATGGACAGATATAGAGCTCCTTCTAAATCATCACCTCATTTCCATTGACATTGTTTCACGCCGGCTTCACAATCAAAGGAAATAGACTGAGATCCCCAGAGCAGCACCACAGGAACCAGCTAGACTGTATAAATACGCATAAACGATGAGAAAATGGTGTACTACACAATGAAATTCTGGCAGCACTCGGTGCTTATCTAGCAGTTTGCAGATTTTAATATTTGCTATAATGAAGAAATAAATAATTAAGTCAACTAGCCATGTTCAAATTGTTTAGAGACCTATAGCAAAGATCCTTATGGATCCCTTCCCAGCTGAGATATTCTACGATTCTATGATTAGATTACACCTGACCAAAATGCAATGTATTGCTGGATGGTTGACAAACATAATTCAAGAATAGAAGCAAATCCTGCCTTTACTCACATTAAAAGGCAATATTTTCAGGAAAGAGGAAAACCAAGGGTTTCAGGGAAGTGTATATAATAGCCTCAGTGAAAAACAAAAATCCATACTATTTTATAGTAATTGGTCAGCATGTAATTGCTTCTGATCTGAGAGTTTTTAGCAGCTAAAACTCCATGGGCTTCTGTGACAGAGCTTGCTTTAATCAAACAAGACTAGAAGTAGGAATTAATCATTTTTTCCTACCTTCACCTCTTTGACACAGCATAAGTGACTTGACTTCAGTAGGGGTGTTCCTGGTTTTACATCAGCTGACAAAAAGTGGAAGGGAGGGTTGAATCCAGTTGAGTGAATTCTGGAACAGATGGACTTAAAAAAGCTTTAACTCACCACTCATTCAGCCTATATCATCAACCACTGTCAACTATGATCTCATCAGTACTTGACACTACTAATATATCATGAAGGACAAAATGATGCATGTATTCACAGGTATTGCAGGCTGTATTTTCTATCTGGCTGATTTTAGGGAATCATGACAATTGATGTAGATAGAGTTATTCTCTCAGAGGATTTTTAAGTTCTTGAGTACAATCAGGGTCATTGCAGGGACAAATAGCAAACATATTGTGGCACTTCTTTATCCTACTGTGAATGCTGCAGCTAAAAAAGCTAAAAGCTTCAAAAACTAACATATAATTTAAAATGTATAGTATTAACAAACAGTGCAGAACCTTCTCGTTCAGCTGTACTATGGGGAAACTGAATCAGCAGAACAAAAGAAATTAACATATTGGGGGTACAGAACATAGTTCACTCTGTCTACAGGAGAAACTAAAATAAACTTAAGACAAGCTTTCCATTGTGATTTAACTCTTATGATGAGTGGTTTCTGTAATAGTGTATTATTCTGTGATACTATGGGTATGCCAGCACTTCACAAGGGAGAGCAAATATCTTTATTTTATACTACAGACAAGGAAAAAAATAAGTTCCTTTCCCAAGGAAAATGGCAAATCCAAGTCTACAGTGCCCAGTCCTCTCCATCATGTTCCCCTATTGTGCCATGATGAAACTGAAAATTATTTTTACGAGAAGTAATAATTTCTAACTGCAGCCCAGCTGATATGGCTGCATCAAGTACAGCTATTCATTTGGCTATTTCAAGATACGCACCAAATCTTTACTTCTGCACACTCATGTTATGAAGAAATTGCAATATTTATTTCATTCTTCCTACCCAGGCAAAGTGAATTGGAGGAACACTAGTTCCACCTCCCAAAAGTACTGTTTCATACTGTGAGAATGGGGGAGGCCAACAATTTTATATTAATAAAAATAACATGCAAATTACATAGCCAAGGAGAAGACTTACACATCTCCAAAAGACTCACTGAAAACTGTTCCTGGAGCATATTCTAAGTCCAAGCCACTTTTTCTTTTTCTTCTCATAGGATCAGTGACTGAATCCCACCAACCTCAGTAAGAGGCTTGGACCTCAGTGAATTAAACAGATGTGCTAGAGCACAGCCTTTCTCCTTCAGCAACAAACTCACTAAACATCCTCTTTACGTTTGCCTCTCTCATTTCATGTCAGTGGTAAAAAAGAAAGGGAGGTGAGGGAAGAGAGACTTTAGCCTGTAGAGGACACAGGTGATTATTGCCTTCATTAACCAAAGCAGTAAAATATTGATGACCTTTGAAGAAAGCAGTAAAATATCAAATTTTTCTCTTTTAGTTTCTATGTAAAAAAAATCTTCTCTATGCAGCATTGTCCCTCCTTTGTACTAACACTTTAAATTGTAATCAGCTCCTAGTGAAATCAGTCTCCACTGAACAACCACTGGAAAAATCCATAGAACAGATTCATTCTTTTCATTCCTCTTAATTAACTTGGCCCCCATCAGGGAAAAAGTTCCTCCATAGTTCCCTTGACTTCTGAGGTTACTCACATGTTCAAAGTCAGACTGGTGTCTGCATAGCCAATGAACAGCCCAAACTCTTTACGGACACAAACGGTGTTGAGCTTTTCTAGAATAACTCCAACAAGGTTCAATCTTCACTAAAGGCGAGTGCACTCCCTGGAGTAAAAGGGTTTTTTCCCAGAATCAAGTTTTCTATTCGAGGAACCACACTTTTCCCCTATGTCCAATCGTTCTTCCTAGCAATTTCCTCTGTGATTAGGGCAGCTGTGATCAATACAGCTTTCTTTGGTTAAGAAAAGAGAAGAAAGCTCCTTCAGTGCTAAACGAGTCAAGGATACTTATACTGTTTACATATTTCTCAAAACCAGTATTTCTCTTGAAGCTATAATTGCCAGATGTACCAGTTGTCCTGGCTTTCTCTGACTTGCTACACCGGAGAGAAATAATTGCCTTTTTCCCTTGTAGCTTTTGTATTCTGACAAGGGCTAACATTTCTGGAGGTAAAAGTTAGCCTTAACAAGTCTTATTCTACAAGAATTTAGGATTGGCTTCTTGAAGTATCTGAAATAATGTTGAGCAAAACACTCCCTTGACTGGCTGCTCCATATTTTTCTAGGAATTATGGATGTTACATGCAACTCATCAGTCTCAGTATTTGGTGCAACAGTAGATGAAGAAACAAATTTTGATCCGTGTCAATCAATCATATAATATTTTCAGGAAAATGACATGCCAAATTCCCAACATTCTAATGGAAGATGCCAATAAATGATGACCTGTCAGCTTGATGGCATACTGCGGCCTTTATAGAAAGTGACTGCTTTGTAGCCCCTTTGTAGATAAAGGGCAAAAACTTCAGAGATTAAACTGACGTTAAAGTGGGAAATTAAATCCAGGGAGAAAAGATCCAGAACACAGGAAGCACACAGCAAGGAAAAAAACAACCAAACATGAAAACAAACCAACAAAACAAAAAAACAACCAACCAACCAAAAAAACCAACACCCTATTGTAAGACTTAAAGTCCCTCCAAACCTGCACAATGGCAAAAAATACTTGAGCAAGCAGAAATAATACTAAACACAGTCTACTCCTTAAAAAGAACAGTCTGAGTTGAGACTGGAAAGAGCACCCCCCCCCCCCCCACCC
>VZTI01001048.1:3433547-3450144 GCA_013397865.1 Struthidea cinerea | reverse complement strand
GGAAAATGGAGTCTGAAAAATTTTAAAAGATTTTTCAATTTACATTTGCGAAAATTAATTAAGAAACATCAATGTAACGACTACTTTGGAGACACTTGATTTTGGAATGGTCAGCTGGCCTATGCACATCCCAGTGATTGATTGATCTTTTTTTTTTCCATTTGTACAAGGAATAGTTGAAAGACTAATAATTTTTTTTATGTACATTACTGGCATTTTACACTTAAAGCTTTTAGTTATCCTTTTCTTGTCATCATGATTCTGCTTTTAAACAGATGTATTCTTAGTTTAAAGTACTTCATTTGTGTACGATGCTGGCTAATGCTACATTAGCATGGAATAAATGAGGGTTGGCTACAATATTGCTTCCTATTCCAGTAGTTTACTGTAAGTAGTGATGTTACAATAAACCTCCAGTTCATCAACATCTAGAAACTAGTTAAGATACAGCTAATTAGAGATCATCTTTCTATTGTGAGTCTGAAAGCTGTGATTAGCAGACAGATTTTGCAAAGAAAATATTGAAAAATGTGATTTTATTGCACCTACAACTTCTGTACTTCAACTTGGGTGTATTCAACTGGATGTATTTACAATAAGCCTAATCAGTAGATAAATTCAGCAGATAAGCAGTTGTGACACTACATTTACTTTTAACTTTCAGTCCCTAAAAAATTAAGATGGAGTCTGACTTATGTATTCTCTCCACAGAATGAAGCAGAGTATTATAGAATGCATTTGCCAAAAGAATAAATCATGATTGACAAAAAGAAATTTGTTAATACAATGGTTTGAGTCAGTTGACAGAAATTTTTGTCAACAGAATAGATAAAGGGATTCAAAAATGAAATTTTCAGATGAAACAGCTTTGATGTTTCTGATGAAAAGTATTTTGTTGACAGAAGGGATCAGAGGGAAAAAAATGCATTTTCTCAACACAAGGGTTTTAGCTCTTTGACAAAATATATTTCATCCCCAGATGTTTTGCCTGAGTTGTCAATTATTCCCCATGTCTACCATTAACCAATCACTTTGCTGTCAACTGAAAGATTTCTTTAGTAGCAGCCCTGTGAAAGCAACTGGAGGTATCACAAATACAACTGCAATTAATCACAACCAAATAATTTGTTATGATGCTGTAACCTAGTCCCATTCTCACCAAAAGCCAACTGAGCTAAAGATACAAGTTGGATTTTGGGTTAGGTTTTTTTATTCTTCCTTTATCTTTATGTTATGCACAGTATATATTACAATTTTCATTCTTTATTCCTTGGAAGACAATTTTATGAGAGCTGCCTTTCTGTTAAGGCATCTATTCCATAAAGACACACAGATATGGTGAGGAAAAGGACCAGCTTGTGCTCCTGGAACATCTTAAGCAAGTGCTAATGTGTAAATTGGAATAACTAGAGTAAGTCACCTCCTCCACCTCTGTACAGGAAGTCACATACTTTCTGTGGAGTAGCTGCTGTAGGCAGCTGTGTAGGTCTATGAGTAAAAAGTAGGAGGTGGGAAATAAATTTTTACTACACAGCACATCTCCCCTTGCACACAGGAGGAGGAGTATCCCAGAGTTATAAGCTTAAACTAATCAAGTACATGAAGTGAGTAAAAGGAGGAGAAACTAGCTCTTGTTTCTTTTTTTTTTTAGCAGGTAAGTGACATGATGATCTTGTTGGCTCATACACGTGCTTTTTCTTCCTATATTAGTTAAGATGCTGCCACCACATTCAGAGGTGCATTCTGCAGCCAGCTCCCAGCCTGGCTTGCCTGAGGTCACCAGCAAGTGTCCACACAGATTATCTCCATAAAATATCAGCATGCAATACCCCAAGGTCATTCAGGATAAAGAGTTTTGTCATGCAAGTCCTACACCTGCAGCAGGAAGTAATTCAGCAAGGGAGAACATGGATTATTTTCTTCTTCATGAACTGGAAGGTGGATGGTAACAATAGCAAAATGCCACCTATTCACCTGACTATGAAGTTACTGTTTGGAGGAACAGTAGAAAGAAGAAAATAAATACATCTGCCTCAGAAGAAACAATCACACCACTGTCAAAAAGTAGGGCATGACTCCAGCTAGGCGTTGCACAAGCCAAAACTTCTGAGCGCAAGTAGTGAGATCACAGAATGAAGGAAAGCACAATCTGTGGGAAAACACTGAAACAGACCATGACAGACTCAGTGGAATCTGCAAGGCCGTTAGCAAGAGGAACAGGTAAAGGTCCTTTAGACCCCTTACTTCACTAACCTGTTCCCACTACACTTGCATCAAACTTGACTCAGGCAGACCTCTGTCACTCACCTGACTTAGGGTTTGGTTTTGGGTCTTTTTTATGAATGAGTAACCAGGACCTTTGTCAGGAAAAAAAAAAAAAAAAAAGCCTCCCTCATCCCACAAAACCATGTAGAAAAAAATCAACTATAAACTACTTTCAAGAGATTATGCTTTTGTGTTTCCCAATGTTTGAAGAGTAATCTAAGACCTTCTTTTAGGATACTCTATCTTATCTCATGGCTTTATGCAAGGATGAATCATGGCTTACTTCGGAGAAACTGCACCTGTAAAATAAGCCTTTAAAGATCTTGCTGAAACCTGAATAAAGAAAACTAATGAGCAAGGTAAGGAGAAAAAAGCTCTCAGACTTCATGCTGGAAATAGGCAGCACTGTGCAACACTTGTGAAGTGCTGTGCAGCATGGCTGCAGCAAACTGAAACCTGCCCCTAAATAGTTATTATCAGTAATAGCACACACTGCCAGCTTAGCTAAGACAGGTTCCTGAAGCCCTCTTGATTCTGGGCTCAGCCTCCCTCTTTTTAATAGCCAGTACTTGTGTGTTCCTAGGAAAAGGTTTATCAGAATCTAGGGAGCACTACATATTTCACTTCAAATACTTTGCCCAGTTTATTATGTTCCTTTTTCTAAATAAAACTGCTTGCTTTATTGTCACTGTCATTACAGGGCTTCATTGCATTCCCACGGGCTTCAGGGTAAAGAACTATTGCTCTGTGCAAAGGATAGCCAAGCTACAGAAGCAAAATTGCTCCCTTCACAATAACTACATAAATCTAATTATCTGCAAGGATCGTCCTCTCCTATAATCCAAGTCCTTATAGATAATTAAAGGGAGGTTAACACAGCTTTTTTTCCTCTTACTTCCTCTTCATCCAGAGTGATTCTTTCCCTGGTCACTTGAATAGTGGGGGTTAATTCATATCAACACTGCCAGTCAGCAGTGAATCCAGTACTCCTAAGTCACCTTTTTAGCATCAAGCAGTAAGAATATTTTTCTAATGGGCTCATTTCCCAATGTTATTTCAAAATATTTCTTGATATAAAACTTTCTAGATAAACATCAAAGCTTTCGATAATGAAGTTATTTCACCTGCACATTTTAATTGGCTAGGGAGGCACTTCTTCATAATTGGTATTTGCTAGCTTTCAAACAGATGACTTTTCAGTGCAATGAATTTGGGAACCAATTCACACTAAACCCACAAACTTTCCATGAAGTCAAATATAGACAGAAGTGATTAGCCAGTTTGGATAAGCCCTTGTGGACATAGAGAAGTGTATTTGTAATATGACTAAACCAGTCCTTATTGTTTCCATCTCTACCCCAGCAACTACATTTGCATAACTCAGAGAAAATACAAATTATTTGCCATGCAAGAACACAGGCAACACAAGATTACTTTCTTTCCCTGCCCAAAAATTTGGGGTTTGGGGAGGCGGCAAGTGCATTCACAGAAGAGCAGAAATATCGTGACCGCAGATTTTGAAGTGAGGTGTATAAACACTGACTGATCGTGCTGAGAGCCCAAATCAGAGCTGGGAAGGGGATGTGTCCAGACCTCTTCATTTCAATGAAGTTTCTGAAGAAAGACAGAGTGTTTTAAACTGAAAGACCATGTTTTACTAGAGTGGAAGCACTTTTGGAAATTTAGCCAATGCATTGATATGTCTGAAAAATAAGTCGTAACTCTAAACTTTCAGATTTATCCAGTATTCATGGGCATCAACAACACAACATCACATTATCAAAACATCGCTTGTTGAACTGGCTTTATTCCTGCTGAATTCAATTAAAGCAGACTAACTTTACTCCATTAGGATTGCAATAGTGACTCCTCTGAAAAAAAAAACAAAACAAAGCACAATACCTTTAAGGGATTTTTTTAAATATAATTGGTTCATAATTTGAGTCTTCTCTTTCCTCATTTTCCCTAATAGTGCACAACCAAAATAAAGTCATCTGTGTCATTTATGAAACTATTAGCTAGACGTTCCTAACAACTCCAGTGGTAAATCTGCAATATACAACAACAATTCTGTATATTAGAAATAAACAGCCATCTGTTACATAACGATTTGGTTGAAAAAAAAAAAAATCAGAAGTTGCAGATTACGGCCTCTTATATTTTAACAGCTTTACATTTGATGAACAAGGCACACAACCAGAAAAAAAATAAAGATGACAAAAATATTGCAAGATGCCAGCTATCCCTCATGTTGTCTGTGCACTGCCTTGGTCATCTTATCAAGCCTCAGAATACAAATCCCTTCCACAGAATATCTCTGCAGGATTTCTTGTGCAGTGGCATTTTTGGTAGCTCTTCTCTAGCACTTCAGACAACTATTCACTTCAAAGAAATTATTTCTGAAATTCAATTACATAAGAGATATGTTAATACCTAATTAGTTGACACCTTGTATGTCATGTAATGTAGCTACACCACTCAACATCAGGATGAAGCAAACTTATCTCAACGAACACATTTGCATTTTATAGTGTGACACATTACTCTGTGATATGAACAGACAAATGGGATAACATAGGAGACATTTATTATTACAAAGCAGCTAATGATGGACATGTATATTTAAAGAAAACTTTCTGACAACCAATCAGTAGCCATTAAGCAATCTCATTCGTGTTAAGTAGGTCACAGTTTCCACTGTAGATGATCTCCAATCCACTCAACACAAGAGAAAAATATATCACTGAGCAAGTTCCCCATCTAAAACTGTATTCTCCTACCCGTGGATGTACTGACTGATTGCAAACCTTTCTAAACACACCAAGGTCCCGTCACTCCATAAGAATAAACAAATGGAATGACATAGCTAGCAAATGAATAATAAATGCGAGCCCCCCTTTTCCGTGGCTGTAAATGAAAATCAGGGTGGCAACACTCCACAAATTAATACATGACTTTTTTTTCCTTCCAAGGATGAGGGGAAGGGGTGACACAGCAGAGGAAAAAGAGAAAAAATAGACTGATCAGGAAGGATACAGAAAAAATTATCCAGAATGACAGTTCACATGGTTGTATTAAACTGTACTTCTAATGGAAAAAAAACTGGTCTCCTAGTGTTACTTGACATCAGTGCTGTGAGAGTAGCAGAGCTTACTTAGATAACAATTTTTTAACATTTCCTTGGTCTTACATAGAGCTTCACAATGGAATCACCATTCTCACTTTACAAAGGGTTGCAGACAGGATGCATTTCTTTAAAGATCTATAGAAAGCCTAGAACTCAATTGTGTGAATTTCCAAATTGACTGCGGTCGATGTTGCCCCACGCTATCTCTGCACTCATCACGTTCCTGCTGCACACTGCGCTTTTCATGCACCTGGTCTTTCTCACTTTTATCACACAGACTGTGAGATTTGCAATTGATAAAGAGTACATCAGATTACAGAACTGAACAGCGTTTTCTGATGGTGCAGTCAACATAAAGCACAGGTGAACCTACCAGAAAGCATCTCTCCCAGGATCTCTGTGTCCTATAATGGCAAATACCAATGTTCATGCTTAAATCAATGTTTTATGGTAATAATAAATACCTGCAGCTCACATTATATTTTCAGCTTTTGTTTCATAAAATAAAGGACACATTTTGCAGGTTAGATTTATGTAACATAGAATAACTAAATATTTAAGTGTCTAGCCATGAAGTTTGGACTAAGGAAAGTAGGAGTACTGAAATGTTTAAGAAGGATTTTGGGGGGAGGACTCAGGAGAACGAAAGCAAAAATAATTTATCTGAGAGCCGAAAGTGCCCAACACTGTTACTGTCCTGACTCAAATTAGGACATGGACGTGCCATGATTTTCATTATACAGTGTGTGAAACTTATGTTACCAATAAGAGAGGATGAAGATTTGATTACAATTAATTTCTCCTGTTCGGAGGTTTCCAGTGAGAATATTTGGCAAGCTGGTCTTGGGTGCCAAGCAGAGCTTGCAGGACCTATTTTCTCTGGGACCACAAAAAAGAACCAATATATGAAGGGTAGAAAGCCAAGGTGAAGATAATTCAAATGGGACTTAGATTTGATCCATCTTCTAGAAGTATGCTGAATGCCCACCACAAAGCTGGACAAACACATCATGGGATGGGTGAGCAACTGACCCACTGGTCAGGCACAAAGGGTTACAGTGAATGGGGTGACATCAGACTGGTGACCTGTCACTATTGGGGTTCCGCTGTTAACTCTCTTCAACACAGGGAGACCTTACAGAGAGACCTCGACAGATTAGAGGACTGAGCAATCATCAACCATATGAAGTCCAACAAGGGAAAGTGCTGGATTCTGCACGTGTGATGGGGCAAACCTGGATCTATGGACAGACTCTGGAATGAGAGGCTGGAAAGCAGTGCCAAGGGAAGGGCGCTGGGGGTCCTGGTCGATGGCCAGGTGAGTATGAATCTGCAGTATCCCGACATCCAGGAGGGTCAGCCATGTCCTGGGGGGCAGCAGGCACAGCATTGCCAGCTGGGCAAGGGAAGGGATTGTCTTGCTCTGCTCTGCACTGGGGCAGCCTCACCTCGAGTCCTGGGGGCAGTTTAGGGCACCACAATATAAGAAAGATCTTATATTATGAAAGAATGTCCACAGGAGGGCCACAAGGATGGTGAAGAGCCTTGAGGAGAAGCCATGTGAGGAGCAGCTGAGGGTACTTCGTTTGTTCGGCCTGGAAAAGAGGAGACTGTGGGGAGACCTCACTGCAGTTACAACTTTCTCATGAGACATGAAAAGGGGCAGACACTGATTCCTTCTCTGTGGTGACAGTGACAGGACCCAAGGCAATAGCCTGAAGTTGTGTCAGGGGAGATTTATGTTGGATATCAGGACAAGATTCTTCACCCAGAGGGTTGCTGGGCACTGAAACAGGATCCCCAGGGCAGTGGTCACAGCAGCAGCCTGCAAAAGTTATTTGGACAATGCTCCCAGGCACAGAGTGTGTCTCTTGGGGATGTGATGCAAGCCACTCTATCTGGGAGAGGACCAGTGCCATGCCTTCCCCGAGTGTCCACCACAGATCCGAGGACCTATGAAGTCCCAGTCCACAGTCGGCAACCCTCGGGAGGGGCTGTAGAGCCACCACGCCAACACCCACAGCCCCAGCAGCGATGCAGGCCCAAATGCAAGCAGCTATATCCAGGCATGCACACCGAAGATGCAAAGACAGAGAGGGGTCTTTTGTAGGGGTTCTGTAGTGTTTATGCCAGCAGAGGGTCCAGTGACAAAAGATGTTAACAGGGGAGGGTCCAGGGTTTTTATAGGGGTGTAACTAACCAGTCAGGTTTAGGCAAAGGGGAGAGGAGAGTACAAACAGACCAACCAGATACAAGGTGGGAGGGAGCAGTGAGGGGGGGAAACAATGGGGTATCGTACAGCAGAGAACTTTCTAGAACTTATACATATTCAGCAGGGTGATGCATATTCAAGAGGTCATACATAAAACAGGGCAGGGAAATTATGAACCAATTGTAACTGAGTGGTTAACGCAAGGGTCTGTGGGTGCTCACCTTAACCACCGAGGGAGGTATCAAACCTCTGAGCTGGCCCACCATGAGTTTAATGCTGCGGTTCGGCCCTGTGGCTCACCAACAATTTGGGCAGCAGCAGCCACCACTGCAACTGGGATGCTCCTGTGCAGGGTCAGGAGTTGGACTCGATGATCCTTGCGGGTCCTTTCCAGCTCAGCAGATTCTGTGATTCTGTGATCATTAGAATTAAAGAGCTTCAAAATGAATAAACTGCTATAATTTCAAGTACTCAATATATATCAGGTAATTGAATTAAAACTCTCAGGATAATGAAAAAATAGATTTCTAGATGCTTTGTACTTTCCAGTATAGTAACTAGAATTTTTAAATTACCCAAATATAAAACTTCAACAAACAGAGATAGAAGGCTTACAGGACCAAAAATTTACATGAAAATACACGACTTCTTCCCATAATCAGCAAAATTATGAACAAATTTATTCAGATAAACCATTTTCATTCAAAATGACATTCCACTAAGTATACAGGGAGATGATCTTTGTATGCCATTTGGAATAAATTCTATTCAAATAAGTATTTGAGCTGAATATAAAAGTTACTATGTATAACCAGCTGCAAAATGAATATTAACTTAGTGCTTAATACAGCACACATCTTTAGAAAGGGTTCCATTTTGTCCTATGGTTGCATGCTCTGTCTCCTTGTAAAAATAATGCCAAAGACTAGAGTGTGATTGTGATCTTACAACAACTACTGAAATATGAACCCTCCTCACACATGTAGTCTCATTTAAGTCAGAATCTGTCCTCTTTTCTTTAAAAATTCATAGATATGCACAATCAAGACAAATTCTAGCCCTAGGGTTTGCAACCCTAGTGGCATCAAAGACATTAATATGCTTTCTTCATTCTGATATTAAATATGAAAGGGGTTTTATATTTCTTCAGTCAGCTTGATCATACATTTCAGAACAAGAACACCCATGAGAAGACATCACAAGTACTGTAAGAGATTACAATTAATATAAAGATTCATTTTCACCTTCAGGATTGTTTAGCTCACATAATTGGGGAGGATAGATACGGGCTGTTAAAACCTTTGTAAGCACAGCTGCCAACATTATCGGGTGGTCATGGTGCCAAAGTGTTCATTACCAGAAATGGGGCAAGGGAGTAGGAAAGAAATAGAAAAGATTCTTAGCTTGCCGTGGCCAGTTTAATTCCTGAATTTTATAGACAGAGTCATCAACTTCTATACATAATCCATCTGCTTGGAAGAGGAGACAGTCTCCTCTTCAGCCAAGTTACATGGACAACTGGCATAGGCTCTTCTTCATGACCCAGAAAATCTACATATCTTTGCTGGAATCAATACAAGTGCCTACATTTCTCCCAAACCAATCAACCATGTCGCTAGCAGCATTTTTGACTGATTTGTTTCCCTTTTCTGAAGCCAAATTCTATCTCTCTGTTCAACAAAACATTTCTAAATAAAAATAATCCAAGCTAGCATTTGTTCCCCAAGCACTTACGTGATTTCAAACCTATCAGTTAAACATAAAGAAATTAAAAATATAATTATAAAAGATCTTCTACTCATTTTTAAAGAACACTGGGAAACATTCTCACGGCCAAAAAAAATTTTTTTCAAAAGAAAAATAATTATATCGAGAAGGCATTCTATTTTCTGACCTCCAAAATATGCAAAACTGGAAACAGATTGTTTCAAGTCATGAACTGTTTCACATTGATCAAAGACTCCTTTCTACATTTCACAAAAAGAACCCCTAAAGGATGTCCAAATACCAGACCACTGAGTAAAAGAAGCATCTTAATGTTCATAGTGAAACAAAATAAACTTTTTCATTCTACCAGTAAAGAGGCAATCTTCCATCTACTTTTTTAAAGCTCTTTTTTATTCTAAACAAAAGTAGGACAAGAATTCTAGAGATTCACAGTTCTCCAGTTTCATTGATGTTGAGTCACACATCAAAAGGTAAAAACAATTCTCATTCCTTGAAACTCTTCCACCGTTACATCCCCTAAACATTTTATGCACAAAAATTTTCCCTTATGACTATTTGACTCATCAGGACAGAAGCTACACTTTCAAAGCAGGATATGAATCATTCACTAAGCTTATTATAATAATATTTTGTGATGTTGTACCAAGATACCTATTAGTACAGAAAACCCAACTGCAACCACTGTACAAGTTTTAACACTTCCATTATTGTGCTGTTTACTGCATAAATCAAGTTTTATGCTTATCTACCTTTTAGTGGTGATTGAAAAGAATGCCTAATTAGTGAAGAAAGCAAACTGCCAATGCAAATCATATATTTGCATATTTTATTGTTGCATAAGAGATCTTCCTTAGCAACTATAAAAAAGTCTAGGACTGATGTTTACACCAAAAGAAATTTTAGACTTTCTTATCAAAAAGGTGGAGACAAATGCAATCCAATATACCCACTTTCAATTTGGTAAAGAGTTTATTTAAAGAGCACAAGTCAAGTTATCTATTCAAGTCTACATTATATCCTAGAGCAAAAATATAAATACAAAATATTAAGAGTCTCTACAGCACCAGTGTTATTCTTACTTGTGTCTAAGCTTTATGCTACTCCAGTGTAACTCAGGATAAATTTAAGCTGTCTAGAACATGGCACTTTGGCACCAGGATGCTATGTAAAATGAACAATCTACTTTTGGAACTTGACAGAATCCTAATTGATCAACAAGCTGTAAATCTTTACAGAGTCAATTAAAGAGTTGTAAAGCATCATAAGGCATGATAAAACATATGACATGAATACTTTTGCAGGCAGTAGAGATGACCTGGAGCAGAAATTGCTGCTATTCAAATACAATCATTAGCAATGGAAAAGTACTGACTTCTAATGTATAGTCCCAACTTGGTAACTGCTATTTCAGGTAACAATCATTAAACAAGCAAATTAACTAGCCCGCAGTATAGAGATAAACATCTATCTATCTGGAGTACACAAACATATTTAATGATACACTGCATCTTATTAGTTATACGCCCTTCAGCAGGACCAAACAGCCCAGAAATTTCTGTTTCAACACGATCTTACAGAAATTATCTCTGCAGTTCTAAATTTGATCACGTTATTTTCTAAGTGTCAGTTTTACTTGGCAATATTACATTTTCCAACATTTCGTTTTCTAGCATTTTTCCATGACTATCTGTGTAGATTAGAAAGGTTCTTAACTGTTATCTGTAATAGATTTTGCCTGTAGCAAAATTCATGCAGGCATAATAGAACAAAGTGTACTCTGATGAAATTGCAACCATAATTTCCAGATGCCTGACATTTATTGCTTATTGCTATTAGAATTCAAGTGCCTATTTGTTTTGTACTTTGCTTTTATTCTTGCATCACAAATGTAAAATGGAAAAAAAGATATTTTAAATGCTGGGTTAAGTATCACAGATCAACACAAAGCACCAGCATAATCAATATTACTTAAACACACTCCTAGGCAATTAATTTTTAAGGAATCAAATTGTTGTACCCCGTCAAAATTTACAACAATACAATAAAAGTTGTTATGTTCTTTATTGTTTAATTAAAAGCAGCATTTAGCACGCATGCAGCTAACTGTTCAGGCATTATGACATAAAATGCCCTGTTTATCAGTGAGAGATATATAAGCAGCATTTGTTGTACACTGTAGTACACAATGTTAATTAGACTTTATTAAATTTCATATCCTTATCAAATTATCAAACATAAGACTTCAAAACCCAGAGAAACATCCTGCAATGCACACAGCTGTATCTTAAGTATCTGCAATACTTCAGCTTTTCTACACAGTACACAAGTTCTATGTACAGAACTTGAGCACAATCAGTGTAGAACCACTCAGATGCTACAGGCATTTGCAGAGAGGGCCAGTACAGAAGGATTAACTCATATGTTTGCCTTTAAAACTTAGGGGCAGGTACATTAATTATGTAAGCAACACCTCTGATGTAGGCTCTGGTTTTCACAATGAATTCAGGTCAGAAGGCAGCAAGTTAATGCAATGAAAAGGCCTGATACCCCTATCGGTGCCCATTTTTGCTATTAGAAAGATTTTTCTAACATCTGACCAAAATCTTCCCAGATCCAGGTTTAAACTCATTACTATTTCTCCCAGTGGAAATGGAGATCAGTGGCAGTCTACCTTACAAAGCACCATGAATAGATCCACAGCCTTTTACCCAAGCCATGGTTGCCATCAGGAGAACTCCCCTCACTGGGAAAATTCTTTCACTGCTCTAGTTTCATCTACCATTCCCGGATACAAGCTCCATTCCAGAGAATTGAGCTATCTGAACCAATAATTAAAACAAAAATGTTTGCAGTTTTCACTCACTCTGTTTAACATTTCTGACTTTTCCCCCTATTTTTTTTACTTCACTTACAACTAAATCAGGGCCCATAGATAAAGGAAAAAAAAGAGGGTGGCAGAACTTTGCAAAGCTTGAAGAGCAATAGCAGACACCTGCAAGTTTTGCAGAGCATAGCACTATCTACATATCTCTATGGTGTTAAAGCACAAAACAGAGGAATGAGGGGAAAACTGGATAAAAACAACTTAATGCATGTAAGCCATATATCATGTATTTACTACTTCCATGTGAAAGTTCAGAGAGCACTGACAATTTGGAAGCCTTAATCTGTAATCTATGTTCCTGCAATCTAAATCAGAAATATGCTTTTATACACTTTATAAGCTCATCTGTCATAAAGCCACATTTTAGCGCATTCCAATCATAACTTGTATGCCTATCTATGTTCCTACCTTACAAGTGCAGCATGGAAATGTAGGACCTTACATATATGAAAGTATAGTCTTAAATACCTTTCTGTAAGTGCTTTGGCAGGGTCTACTCCTTTGAGTAGGTTGGTCATACCAGAGACTGAAGAAAGAAGAAAACTGCTTCTGACGGATGGAAACTTGTATTTCAATCTTGACTCTGATCCACCAAAACAACATTGCTCAGCTATTGACTTCTTTTCCTCTTTTCTTCTTTGAAACACTAGTTTCCAGAGCTCTTCAGTGAAATAAGAAAAGGAGTGCTTCTAGCTTTCAAGCATGTAAAGAAAACACTGTGAAGTGTAAAGCTTAAAGGCTGAGATAAGAGGTCAAAAGAAATACAATAACCCTTACATATGGAATTATGTATTGTATCATTTGGGTCCGTGTGAGGATATGGATGCGTGTGCATACGTATGTGTATACAAGCTCCTTGATTTGAAAGTTAATTTCACAACTTTTGCGTCATGACTCATGAATTCCTAGATTTGATAATGATAGAACTTGTCAGCCAGCACAGCTGATCCAGCACAGAGACAGAGATAAGCTGTGAAAAGGTCTGGCACAGTTTAGCTCCCCGCAGGACTGTGGGACTAGGGAATGAGTCACATTTGGCAGGGGTGTGATAGTGGAGAAGTTGCACTGTGTGTTGCCTATAGTCATCAAGCCTATAGGCAAATCATAGTTCCAAAACACCAAAGTAGAGAGTTTTAATATTAAGGTGGACAGGGTTGATATCTTTTTGTTGTTGTTGGGGTAGTATTTATTTTTCTTTTTAAGTAGGTTTGTCAGACAGTTCAGAGCTCTGAGCAAACAGCTTTGAAAGGGGAAGAAGAAACAAGGGTCTAAAACACCTACTTCATGCTCACCACATTCAGATATAGTCAAAATACCATCAACATCATAAAACAATGATAAAAAATGAAGAACTGTTCCTTCCACTGTGAGGCACAGCATGATTTATGTCCGTCTATCAGATGTACATTTATTCCAAGCATATCTAGTCACTCTGTCCCAGAATCTAAGGGGAAAAAACCTTGCATATGGAGTTCTACACGTGTCTACTAGAAGGAAATATTGTCTAAGAACTTCCCTGCTCTGTGGACTCACCTTTTTTGTCCTTAGAGTGGGAAACCAGGAGACTTTTGGCTGACATATTTTGCTGACAGTGCTGGTTTGAGCCCATATGGGCTTCCAGCTCAGCAAAAGGAACAGGGTAAAGAGGAATCCAAAGCAGTCACCAAAGTCAGAAGCAGTAACTGCTGCCTCTGACAGCAGCAGATTTAAAGAACATCTGTAGAAAGAAGTGCAAACTCTCCTCCCCAAAGCCACAGTGAATTGTGGATGTGGGAAGGGAAATGAAGAAGTCTTTGAGCTCTTTCTCCTCAATGAGGATCCTTAAGGATATTTATCATATTCACAAGATGCTCAAACTGTTTGCTTTAAAGTTCCAGTTCTTGGAGTCAAGTGAACCCCATCCATCATTCTTTAAGGACACTGCTACAAAACAAAGGATTTAAACTTGTGTTTAACATTAAATTTCAACACGTGATAAAGTTCCACTTTAGAGGTATTACGGTGGTCTGATTTGCAATGTATGTAGTTAAAGGCCTGACTTAACAAGAAAATTAACAGCCAAGGGAGATATTTTATTGCTGCGATATTCCTCTGGGCCCCTGCATGATTGATCTTAAAACCTGCAAGTTTTATGTGTTAAAATAAAAAAGCATAGTAGGTTGACTTTCAGGCTAAACTTCAAGCTCTGTTTCTTTTAGGGGAACTGAAGACAGACCCACATAAATGTAACCCAGAACATTCTCCACTGTTATTTTTCCTCAGCACATGTAGTATATAAAAAATTTGATGCTCAAAGGCAATACATAAACCAAAGTTTGACTTTATGTTCTGGACATCTTAACTCTGTCATGCATACCCTTTAAATTCCAAGGTCCTTTAAAACAAAATGCAGGCAGGAACATAAGATTAAAAGAAATAAATAATGTGCAGCCTTACAACTCAAGAAACTCTACTGACAAAAAAAAACCAGCCCCAAAATAATGACTATTAGCCAAGGGTCCCTTCCAACCCAGGTCTCTCTGATTCTATTCAAAAACAAAGTCACAGGATCACAGAAGGGAGAGGGTCAGAAGGGACCACTTGAGGTCCTCCACTCCGTCCTCATCTTGAGCTCAACTTTTCTTTCCAGGTTTTTCTAAGAAACTGAAAAACTTTTCTTTTTATTCCATAAAACATATCCAAATACACTGTGCTGCACAAAGCTTTCCACACAACTTAGAAGGAAGCTGAATAAGCACCAAGAGCAAATTTTGAAAGAATTTGCTGCATATCCTTAGCACATTGTTTTCATAAACAGCATTAAGCCGTTCAGGTAAGAACTTCAACTCTTCCAAGTAGACCCAGGAGGATCTTCATTTGAAGAAAAACTGGGGTTATGCTTAGACAGTGTTCAAAAATGCGCACATATTTCTCTCTGTGCATACACACAGTTGCAGACAGTACCACAGAAGCCCTGAGACACGCCCCTGATAGGAACAGAAAGGTCTTCATGTACCATTCATTGCCTTTGCACACCAAATTTCTGCAGATATTTAGGAACAAAAGCTTTAAGTCTTTCTCTGTTTCTCCAGTATAAGATTAGTGGAAGTTGTGCCACAGCTTGCATATTCACTTGTGTGTTTTCCACTGTGAAATCTTAAACCACAATGACACAGATTTAACAAGCTCTGAAAAGTTCCCTGAACAGAAATATAAGTGCTGAATAGTAGTAGAATTTTTCATCTTACATAAAATTTTGTTCTTCCATTAGTGTTTAGCCCAGCTACTTTTTTTTAATCTCTGTGGTTTTTGCACATGCTAATGTTGCAGGTCTAATGTCTGAAGTTTTGTTTGACTTCTTTTTGTCTCCAGCTTATAGAAGGATCGAAATCCATCTACAAATGTCCAAAAGAGAATTTTAAGAGAATTTTAATTGTGCATCTGCATAACAGCTCGTGCCCATGCTTTTGTCCCACAATTTCTGCAAGAAGGAAAGAGTCTGAGCTGCATCTCACACTATATTCAATTATTCATTTCCGTGGAAGACCTCACATCCGTAGTGTAAGTGTATACAGCAAATTTCTCTTGGAGCATGGAATTTGGACAGGCTAAAGTCCACACATCAGTAGTTTGTGCTATGATCCAAACAAACACAGGTCTTTACTACTTCGATGTTTAAAGATAACTATTTATAGCAGAGGAATTAGCTACACTGTGGTAATATATTTCAACTGTAAAGTCACTTAGAGAGCCAGAGGGCAGGAGATAAAAATTTCTTTTGGGAGGGTGAGTCTGTCACAGTAACTTTTCCCTCCAATGAACAGAGGGGAAACCTTCCTAATTCTCCAAACAGGTTTGCATTCCAATCATCTGCTTAATAAAAAAGCCTCAGGTTTCCAGTTAAGCACTGTGGACTACAGTGACATTTGGCTGGTTTTGAATGGAATGGACAGATGCTCATTCTGGAGTTATTTAATTCCTTCTACATCTTGTGACTGCAAGCTGAACCCTCTTCCTCTCCACCTAAATGCAGCACTACTTACCTGGCAGAGCACAGCTCAGGCCATTTGGCTTCAGTGTCACATACACATCTGGCTGTTACCTAAGGCTGGTCAGGAATGTTCCCTCCTCAGCAGGAGCTGCTTGAGCCTCTCAGAAAGTTATTAAAAAAATCAAATCAGCAGATTTGGGCAAAGTGCATGGTGAAAAGCACTGAAAGAATATGATTAAGTAACATATTCAATAGATATAAAATACATACTCAATGAATGTCAGTGACTTTTCATCCATCCAGTTACCAACACTTGAAATAGTTTTGCCTTTCTCCATACACTAAAAAAAACCAAATAAACAAACAAAAAACTCAACCAAAAAAAAAACAAAAAAACCCCCAAAAAACAAA
>VZTI01001048.1:3394886-3433484 GCA_013397865.1 Struthidea cinerea | reverse complement strand
AAAAAAAAAAAAAAACAAACCCAAAAGCAAAAAAAAAACCCACCAAACCACCAAAAAGCAAATGCCAGATTAAGAAAATGTTTGTTCTATGGCTAGTAGAGCATAGTTATTAAGCCATGATGTCTTTCTTTAAAACCAATTTTAAATCAAGGATCTTGTACTACCACCACTTACACAGGGTTGCTCATAATTGCTCCATGCAATGCTTTGATTAATTAAATCACACTAGAGATAGTTTCTTAGTAACACACCTGGTACACTCTTTGTTGTTGGCGTTCATTAAAACGCTGTGTTTCACGCTGCTTTGCAGCATGAAAGGATATTAATCAGCTAAATTGCCATTAGGAGTCATATCAATATTTGCTGCACACTGATTGTTTTTCTAAATCTTCAACAAAGGACATTTCACTGAAATCTCAGGTTGGTAACTAACCATATGACAGTAAAGTCAAATTAAAATGTTTTATTTTCTCTCTGGAAATAAAGCAAATCAAGCACATAAACTAAAAGGCAAGGACAGGGTGTAGAGGTCGGTGTTTTTTGGTCTGCTACTTTAAGACAAGGAGTGGCATGTTGAATAAACTAAAATTAATGTGCAGAAAATCTTTTTTTAAAAATAAGTAAATAGAAGCTCTCATTAATGTCTGTTCTGTTCCCTGAGCAGAAAAGGCTCCGCTTTGTAATGCAACATTGGTAATTAGGATCAATTTCAGAGCCTGAGCTGAAAAAGTGCCCAGGGAATCAAATGTTACTTTTCATTATTAATGCGAATGAGAATATGTTTCCAAATATTTCTCCTTCCTAGCAACGGTCTGTTTACATATGATCAGCAAACACCTTGATAAGTTGAAGGTGAGCCAGTAAGAAGGCAAGTGGCCATAGCACTAATTACATTTGCTTTGTCTAAGATTTGTTCTTCGATTCCTGCTTTCATATCCTACTTTTTTGTTCTGCAGGGCATATACTTTTTCTGTGCTGTGCATTTTTCTTAAAAATCACAGTGTGCGTCACCTAAGCTTTGTCATAGTCTTGACTACCTATTATCAGGATCTAGATTGTGCTGCTTGGTATGAGACATGCCTGCAGCAGGAAGAAATCTGGAGTTATGTTTTCTGCACTGGACTGGCACACACCTCTAAAAATCAGGAGTATTCCAGTAAAAACAGTTGTTCCAAACCGTTTTCTCACACAAATCATAACACTTAAGGGAAGGGGGAACTCCCACTGGCCAATCTGTCTTCCAAAATATGGATTACCCAACAGCTGAGTGTTTTTGTAATCCAGAAGACTCTTTTACAACACATTAAAGGATATTGCCTCATACTAGAAGGATGTATGCACATATAATTGCACAAGATAAAAAACCTGATTCCATGATTTCTTTGTGTTGCTCAGGGACTTAATTTGGTTAATTTTACTACGCTATATTTTCTCCTCTTCAGGTCTGTCTTGGGCATTATGTGCTGATCACCAGTGACACCAAGGTCAATATTATCCTTCCCCAAACAGCAGCAACTGTGTCTCTCCACAAGAGGTGCACGGTTGATCTCTGGACTGAAATTTGCCTTAACCCAGGCAGAGTCCTTGTCTCCCCATGAGTTTTAAACATAAAATCACACATACTTGAGAGACTCACTACACACTACACTTGACCAAGTGGCTGAGAAGCACCCTAAGGCCTTGCCTTCCTCCTCATCAGTATCCAAAATAATCCAAAACTGCTCATGCCCTCCAGGAGTGACCTTTTCTCTCAGAATCATAGCTTCTTAAAGGTTTGTTCTGTTTCAGAGAAGACTTCTCTAGGAGATGTCCTACATTTTATTCCAGATAGATTACTACATTTTTATTGTACTTTTTTAGAGCTGTTTAACCTTAAAGTTCTAAGGCTCCAACTTTGTAAAATCCCAGCACAAGTAATGGAAAGAAATATTAAAACAAAATATAGTTCTAAAAATTAAAGGGCTGATAATTTGGTCCTTCCTTGCCAAGGGTGCCAAAGCTCTCCATTTTCCCCAGCAGCAGCCCTGATTACTACCCTTCACAAAGCATTGCAACACTCATCTATCTTCTCTGTCTTTTCTTCAGCACGTGAGCCAAGAAAAATAGTTTAGCTTGCAAAAATGTGTTGTCATTATTTTGCTCTATGATTTCTATTTAGTTGTAAGTCACCACAGTCTTGGAAAATGTATTCATTTGCTGATATTTTAAAAAAAATGCATAAGCAGACAAAGCATTTTTATTTTATAAAAGGAAAAAATGTAGACACTGTAGGAGTTTTATATAAACCTTGCAGAAAATATGTATTTTTACAGCACTTTCTGCTTACTCCTTTCTTGCACACACCAGGTTGTTCTACCTAGTTGTCTGCAAAAGAAGCATAGCTAGTAAGTGATGAGGCATGCTTGAATTAAGGCTTGTAATTTCTCCTGCTGAGAAACGTGGTTGTGTCATTGACATTTATGAACCATAGTAAACACTGAAAATTTGCCCTGAAATGCAAATTAATTCTGAGAACTCCTGATACCCTCCTGTGAAAATGTTTTTAAATATGTACAGATTCTCACCTTGGTGACATTTTTATTCCTGCTTGGAAAAGCCCACAAAGCAACGACAAAACAAACAAAAACCCAAAGCAAACAAACAAACAAGCACACACACACTTTGCTTTGTAGAGAAGGATATGAATTATTATGTAATAATTTGAGTTTCTTGGAATGTGAGAGTGCCCAATTACAGCTAAGTAAATCTTTTTCATTACGTAGAAGATTCAGGTTTTATTCATTAATTCTGATCTTTATCCTACCACATGCAGCAGCAGATGTTATTTGTGTTTGAGCTGGAGTTGGTGATGCACAAGTCCTTTCTGCATACACCTGCTCCATAATACACCTAAGATACAATAATGCAACCCTCCAGAGTATTGTTTCCTTGGAGGAAACCCGAGCCATATGGTTACTGTAAATCCAAATAACCTCAGAGGAAGCCATACTGTAGAGCAGAGTAAAAGAAGAATGACTACTCATTTCAAGCCCACCACCAGATTTTCAGTTTTTCTCCTGGAGATTGCCAGTAGCAGATTTTACTGGATCTCCTTCACAAAACCTATGAGCAGCAGTCGTGCAAGGAGGGGAGCCCCTGTTCCACACAGAGTAATTCCACAGGAGTTACTCCAGGTGGAATCCTGGCACCTCTACACCTGCTTGCCCAGGGAACATGAGGCCAGACCTGAAGTGGCACAGGGGACAAGGACAGGTGGGCAGGAGGGGCTGCTTGGCCTTGCATCCCCAGCACTGCTGCTCTGTTCCGTGTTTCCAGGAGGACCCAAGTTGCAATGAACATTGGCCCTCTTTAAGAGTGGAAAAATGCTCAATGTTTATGACTCACATGCACTAGTGATTATCCTATCTTCAGCTAAAGACCCCCAAAATGAATTCAGGTATTCCATTCTCCAATCATTGCTGCTTATTTCGTATAAAAGGAAAAGGAGACAATAATGTCTACAAATTAATATCAGAATTCTCAGAAGTATCTAATTTGCAAAATTATGTAAACATCAGAAGCACAGACATCCATCTGCCAGTCACTGAAAGCTCACAGGAATAAAGGAGGCATCCTCAGATGTTCTTGGTGAGCTCACCTTAGCTCATTTTATAATAGCATTTACAAAGCTGAGCCTTTCTGAGCTCATGAGCTCTTTCATTATTTCCATAATGTTTTATATCTAGTTTCATTTGTTACTGACTTAACTAGTTAAAATATGCCACTAGTGATCTGTTACATAGTCTTAAGGTTCTGGACCCACTATGTTTAAAAACAAAATTTGAACCAAACCTAGAGAAATACAAAACATCTTTAATCTTCATTTATTTACAGCTCTGCTCAGGGTTGCTAATAGCTGTTATAAAGCTACAATGCCTTGCATTTATTGACAGGAAGATTATTGCTTCTAGTCTTTTTTCTTATTCGCAGTATCATGAGTAAAATAAGTAAATCAAAAACAGCCAAACCAAGGTTAAAAATCAGAAGATGCAGTTTAACAAGATCCCCCCCAAAAAAACTAAAAACAACCTTCCATCTATGAAAAAGAGTTGTTAATTCATTGAATTTTGTGGATTCCATGAACTGATAAGCTCTGCAGCTCAGGCAAGTCTGAAATTAAATTAGGTTTCAGAAATGAATATTTCATCTTTAAGATACTGTTGCTTGGAGACCTGGGAAAGAAAGGGTGATTTAACACAAAGACATGGAAGTTAGATGTGGCATCGTTTTCCACTCCAACAGGCTCTGGAACACACCATAAAATGCCCAGAACAAAACACTATGCCACAAATGTAAAAGAATGTGTGTCACAGATATTTTATCTGACATCTCCCCATTCCTTTTTAGCCTACTTTTAGCTCAAGCAGTTCATTTTAACACCATTTAAATAATAATGAAAAAAATAAGGCATAAAGGTGAAATTACAGAAGTTCTTCAAATCAAAGTTCTGTTAACTCTTCAGTGAAGTCTCTTTCCGAAAAGAAAAACCTAACCACTCCTGTTCTTACCCTTCCTTTTAGTCCTCATCTTAGACCTCCCTCATGGCTTCCACAGCCCTGTTAAATCATGTTGGCATTCCTGTGTGTTCACTATACACAGATTACCATCTCTCAATTTCCATTTCCCCAAGCTGCCTTGCAATTAAAGAACCGAGGTGCAAGTTCCAGGTTCATAAGCATATCAGGAACAAACACACAAACAAACAAACAAAATCTTCAGATTATCCAGATAAGTCAAAAAACTGAACATATTTTACTGTCATGGTGCAATATCTTGGAAAAAATAAATGTGTGAAGTACCTTGCATTTGTTGCAAAGCTTCCCACTACTGATCCTTGCAAAGAAGTTGTAATTTTATTTGTGGTTTGCAGGACAAAATAGCTCCACTTTAAGCAGAAACAGGCAATAACAGACAGATACTTTTCTGTGACTAATTTGTATTCCCTGTATAATATTGAGTATAACCACCTTTTCAAAAAAAATGGGGATCAAAGAGGAGGCCAAAAGAATTCCTGTTCTTTGCTATGCATCTGAGTGACAGGACAGGAGGTGGATAAGCCGTCTATTCACCAATGAGTGTCATCTTACAGGCTGGGTTTGATTATAGACTCAATCTTAGCTATGTAACTACATCATTTAAAAAAGAAATTGAAGGAGTGGGGGCAGGAGGGAACAGCAAGCGCTTCTAAATTTAGAGTACTGTGCTTCAGGAGTCTTATGGAGATGAAAGTGAACATCTGCATTAATGGAAATATGTTGTTTCTATATTCCAAATGTAGTGAAGTGATCAGACAAAACAGGGCAGTCTCTTGGAATAAATGACAAATAGCAATTTTTTTCTGGCAGAAGGCAACTTAATTTTTGCAAAGTAAGATTTCAGCTGAAGAGGATCAGGGACCAATACTGATGTATGCATTTGTATATACATGAGAAATCTCATAGTATTTTTTTTAATTGCTGCATTGAAGTTTCTTGAGGGAATATGGCCATTTCCTGCTTTGCTATTTTTCTCCCCACATTAGGCTCCAATTTCAGTTCTCCCAAAGTGAGTCCTAACCCCAATGCATTTATTGTTGCTGGTTAAGCTGTTTTATTCAGTTTCTGTACTCTATAAAGCAGGCACTATTCTTCCTTTCAGGCAGAGAAAATTGGATTTTTTTTTTTTAAATAGCTACAACAAGCAGTTAAATAATAACGAGAATATTATATATCATCAATCTCGCTTCACACAAGACCAAAAACCAAATTAAATGCAAATATGTGATTTCTAGTAAAACAGTCAGAGCAAAATTGTCATACCAGATTCCAATATCTTTTTCCAGGTGTTTCTGCTGCCATTTGACACTCAAGGATTTAAAAATCTGCTATTTAAATAAGGTTATGACCCACACTGCATGTTTGTAAGCCAAGTTAAATTAAGCATCAATATACAATATTTAAATGCTAAAATTAAAAAATATTGATCTCCTACTGCTAGTCAAAGACACAGATGAACCCAGAGAAACCTTAAAATTAGTTGTAGTTTAATCTTAATTCGTGTATTTGTAGAATTTATGGCTGTTTTATATAACACACACACCAGCTCTGTGAATCAGCACACAAACATCCAATATTTCTGTAGTTCATGAGAAATGTTGCTACTAGCACACTATGGACTCGGTCCATTCTGTAGGTGTTATCTCAAAACACCAAACTATTGTGATATGCCAACAAAAGCAACTGAAGGCACAATTCGAGCATTAGACAGACTATTGAAACCAGCTGTCTCAGGGAGCCCAGATGGGATCTGTCAATGCTTCATTCCAATTCTTTTCTTCTACTGAAAACTGATAGGCAACCCCAGGCAAAAAGTGACCCCCCGTAACTCTGCCCAGCCTCAGCTCTAATAAAGCTGTTAAACCAAAGTAGTAGTTCATGCTTTTATCAGTTTCAAGTATCAGGGTAAATTGCAAATCAATACACATTTTTAATCATCATCTACAAGTTACAGCAAAAATAAATCCTGTGGCAATTCTATTTAGTTTTCACTCCCTTTCTTCTTTGACTGTAATGTTTTCTACTAATCTGAACAGAATTTCACTATAAATAGAAACCTAGGAAAGAAAGTCTATTATTTGGGCTTCTGATATTCATCTCTTTGCCACAAACCATTGAAGCCAGCAGAAATTACTGTAGTTACTCAGTATTCAGCCTTACTATGATATCACCTTTGGGGATCACCAGTAATGTAATGGGTCACAACTCTCTTCCCTCTTATATGTCTTTATAATTGGAGATTTAACAGTGTCACTATTTCATAGTATATTTTTACAGCCATACGATTCTTACTTGTAGTTGATAATGAATGACATGCTGTTCACACTGTTACATCCATTCTAGCTTTAGTTCATAGATGCTGGTTACACAGTTATTTCTGATTTGGACAAGTAATCTAGAAAGTTATGCACTTTTTTAGAATAAAAAATCCATGTTTATAAATTCTTTTCTTGAATCCTGTTCCATTACATATTCCAAGTCAAACCAACCAGACCCAAAAGCACAGATCACAGCCCATCAGAAATCAATAGCAAAGCTCTCACCAATTTAAGCCAGAGAGGTTCAGGGGCATAGTATCTAGAACAACCCTTGTACATAAAGTGTACACTTAATACTGAGCAGTGAAGGGTTTGTTGGGATTCAGGCCTGCCTTGAATCTGAAGGAGCCTTCACTGAGCTATAGAAAATTTGGTTTTAAAGTTGCTGCTTCTCTTCACTTATTTCTCTGGGATTTGAAGCTCAGTCTGCCAGTGACCTAAAGCCAAATCACAGCTATCCACAGCAAGGTTCTGCTCTGCCTGTTTTGACTGGACCTTGAACGTTCCTTGGAACACTCCTCAAAAGGTTCCAAAAGCTGCTGAAAATTCAGCATGATTGCACACCCTTTTAATGCTATTCTCTTGTTCCTCCAAGATAACATGTTTGTTTGTCTGTTCTCCAGAAAATATTCACAATCAATATTCAGTGACTATATTAATGCATGTTTTACTAATGCCTTTCTGGCCCTGCAGATCACTTTTGAGAATATGGCCCAAGAACTGGTTATTTTCATACAGACAAATGGGTACCCACTCCTCTCTGCCTCCCAGGGCAAGCTGCTCCATGGCCTTTAGTTCTCCCTAGTCAACCCCCTGGAATTACACGTGCTCCACATGGAAAGCCAAGCCACAGCTCCTGTCCCTGCCTCACCACACACACACCAGACCAGGAGCTGAACTGACCACTAGGCTGGGAAGCCTGCCACATCCAGGAACACTGCAGGATCATGGACACTTGCCCTGAACACAAGGTTTTAATGATATACTAATTGTTAGGACTGCCTCATCATTTTATCTCTGCATTTCCTCCCAAACTTTCTCAGTCTAAAATTAAAAGGCTCCTCCCTTTGTGGTGGCAGAGGATTGCCTGCCACTGGCATTTTCATGGAATGGCTTTCTCACACCTCAGTAAATATCAGAAACTAAAATTAATTCATAGAAACACCTGATGTGACATAATGCAGCATGACTGATGAAGCACAGTATGCTGCAGTACAACCCAATATCTACTCTTCTGAAAACAGCCCTGAAACAAATGTCTCCACTCTGAAAAAGAGGGGGGAAAAAACCAGCACACTTGCTTCTCCTTACTTGTCTCTTTTCATATTCTTTTCAAAATAGACTGATAACTACCAGGGCCCCCGAATGGCAAACCATTATCTAAAATGTAGAATACGGTGCTGGCATGGACTAGAAAGCTGTGTATGTGTGTTTGTGGGGAAGAGGGAGATAAAGGATTTTTTGGTGTGCTTTATTTTGTTGTTGGGGGGAGGATTGGTTGGGGTTTTTTGTTTTCTGTTAGTTTTGTTTTCAGTTGGGACAAACCTGCAGTACATGGACCACTCCAAATGTTTTGGGAGAATTCATGTTTTGAGTGTAGCCCAGGGTCATCTTAACTTTTAAAGAGACACAGAACTTCTGCAAGTGAAAAATATTTACCCTGAATAAATTAGGCAAGCAAAAAATAGTGTTAAGAACTGAACTGATTTCTTAGACTTGTCAGCAGGTATATATTTTTCCAGTCTCCAAGACTAGGACAATAGGAAGCAATCAAATCAGCTTCATCTTTATGTACAGTGGTTTCCACCTTCAGATTTTCAGTAAAGCAATATATGGTTTACAAATAATACAAAGTAATCTAATTGAAGGGGGAAATTTGAGGAAAATTATTAAAATTCATGCATATTTCTGGACTAATCAAATACATGACTAAGTAGCTATTAAAGTTGATTTGACATGGTTAATTTAGGGTTTAAAAGGCAGCGGACACCTTGTGACACCAGTAGAAGGGTTGCAGTGCAACTGAGGAGCAAGAACACTTAAAGGGATTTACTTCTCTAACAAGATTAGCCTTAGATCTTACAGACAAACAGGTTCTTCTGTTCACAAGTTGACAAACTTTGCTCAGTGTCTGCGAGGAACAAACAGGAACATAGCAGGAACTGCAGCCTATTTCTGTTCCATAAAACATTTTGTTGCATCTTTCCAAGTGATTGAGATATATTTTTAGCTTCTGTCCTTCCCTTCCCCTCTCCCCACCCCTTCCTTCAGGATCTATCCTGGTAACAGAGCAAGCCCAGCAGATTTATGTATTTGCTTTGTTTTTAACATTCAAACTCCCCTTTTCAACATCCTTTGAAACAGGGCTGTGTGAAGCCTGACAAAGTCCTAGATCAGCTTAGCATTAAGGGATGCAAAGGTAAAGCTCAAACATACTTACAAAAACAGTTGAAAAAACTACTCATCTTCAGCTCAAAATTAGAGATTCCACAGCCTTTTTATGCATATAAGAGGAAGCTGGTACCTTGTTTTGGGGGCAGCATTTTGTGCCAGAAAGAAAATTTTCTTCTTTCCAAGAGTAATTGGGGGGAGGAAGGATGCACAAGGAAACATGGACTATTTTCTAACAGACATTTTCACAGGCTCAGTGTTTCCAGCTTTCAAGATAAACCTCTCAACTTTGCTTTGACATTAATTTCTGATAAATGCCTCAGGTTTACCTTGGCATTTAACAAAGCAGCAGGAGACCATTATCCTGTGACAACGCTCTATTCCACTGATACTATCTCTTAATTGGAGAAAATTTCTCTTCATCTGAAAATGTTTGGCAAGGTTCCCCATAAAAAACTATGGTATATCTAAGTTGTTAGCTTTAATAAGATGGGGAATAAAATACCCAGAGCAGATGTAAATCAAATCTTTCCTATCAAGTTGCAAAAAACAAGCCCATTGTTGCAGACACCACTGTGAACCCCAGCTTTTAATTATTTATACGAACTATTTACATGATAGGATACTTGAAGGATGGTCAGTGCTATAGAAAATAATGCAGCTCATTTGTAAAACAGAGCAAATGGGAACTAACGTCAATTGTCAGAACAGCAGAAATTATTTTAATTGCTTTTGCACATAAGTGACAACAGTAGCCTCACTGTCATAAACAGAACATGACACACAACTTGGAGGAAAAAAAAATAGAACAAAAACAGCTGACTTAGATTTGCAAGAGATTTATACTCTAGCTCCCAGGTTCTGTCATTAATCTGCTTTGCTTCCACTTGGTTCTTAGCTAAGAACTTAATAATGTTCTTACCTCCACACTCGTCCCAGGCCCATGGAAGCCAATTGCTCTCTTGGTGTGGATAAATTCAGGGCCAGTGTGGGTGCCTCTGCCCAATCAGTGCTGCTGGCCTCTGGAGGGATGATGGAAGTCTTCATTCGCAGAGCTGATTGCACTGCTACTTCTCCCCTCCTGTACAAGTAGCTGACCCATACGTAAATGCAATAACCAATATAGTACCTTGGACAATATTAACCTTCTTCTCAGTCCAGCCCAATATTTCACTGCCTCAATTCTGTATTTTGGAATCCCCTTGGGGTCAGGTAACATACATGGTCTTTCTCCACTGCTGTCATCTGCAAAACAGGAGCCCTTCATATACAACAGCTTGGAAGACACTTGTGCTATTCAGATCTCAGTCTTTCTGCTGCAATTTATCATCATCTTATTCCACCTGCCTGAAATTTGATGCTGATGATGTTTTCTCAGGTGTGCCTCATCTAAAAATGCCATTATCAAGCCCTTTTCCCCAACCAACCCCCCAGAAAAAAATCACTAGCAAAAGTACTAAATAAACAAACACCTTGGCATATTCCTCTAGTGACTCCATACCACATAAAATTCCATGCTGTTGTCCCTTCCTCGCTCATCATTCATTTCTTTTACGAATCCAAATCTTCTCCAGGTTAACTAACCATTTCCCAAGTGGTAGTTTATCAAATGGTTTACTGAAGTCCAGAAAATTAGATCTACTGCCTCTCTATTGTCCAGATTATCATTTATCTTCAAGAGCAGCCTCTCTCATTCCATTTAGCAAATGTGATTTTATCAATGCTCTTAAGCAAAACAGGGCTTCCCATTTAAGTTATGCTCTTCCATAATGAAAAACAACACACTTCAAGAAGTATTGGTGATAATTACATACCTGCTGATCAAGAATTGCATCAAGAGCTGCATCAAAGCCTAGGCTGGGTTTTGGTTAAGAATAATAAAGTTTTACTCTTCATTTCTCAAAGTCCAGGCCAAATATTGGTCTGGAAACAAAACAAAACAAAACAAAACAAAACAAAAGAATAGTGCCATACCAACCATTAATAAAATTGATTCTTTTCCAATCTTATTTTCTTTTTTTGATGAACTATACTTTTCCTTTTTCTTTGAACTTCACTTGGAGATAGAAAGATTTTTAATAGACAAACATGCAATGGATAATTGGAACCATATGCATAAATCTCCCAAGGTCAACTGACCTTGACCCAAGGACAATATTCTGTTGTGAAGTGATGATACTTTTTGCTCATGCTGTGAGCCAAGTTGCACAAACATCTACAGACAACCAGCCTTTGGTTCCCAAAATTGGCCCCATTTGTTGAGTTTGGATGAATCAGCAGGAAAAAACTCTGCCATTCTCTTCCATTGCAGCAACAAGCCCCCTGCCCATTCCTTTCTGTCATTAACTGCACCTCCCACTGGGAATGCTAAGGAGGAATGCAAGGCACTACAAAAGCTGCACAGCTGTGTGTGCACGCTGCAGCTCCCCTCTTATTCTGCAAGGGAAAGCAATTCCATGCACGGCCTCACATGCAAAAGCAGTGACACTGATAATGTAATAGGCTGCTCTGTTTCTTCTGATGGCAGGGACAAGCAGTGCACAACTGGAAGTGAACACAGGAATGAGAATATGGAATAGTCTCCTACAACTACCTGTTACAGAGAATACAGGCCTTAAAGTAAGAGATCTGCCTGGGTTAGTGACATCTTCAAACAGTGTGGTAGGTTCACATAGCCATCAAACTACCCTACATGTATATTTGCTGCTCTTCCTTACCATCTACCCTTGGAGGGATGGCTAAAAACTACCTTAGTAAAAAAACGTGGTCAACCTTCTTTTCTCCTGTCTCATTTTCCCTCAGTCCTCCAATCTTATCCTCTCTAAACAGAGCTCCTCCTTACTAACATTAAAAAGCTTTGAGTCTGTTGTTCATGTGGTATCTCAATGAATTAGACTGTGAAACAGGGGAGGGTTGATGAATATCCTGCTTCCATTTGCTGGTTAATTCATTTAGTATTACTCTGTTGGCCATATTTTATAATACAGCATTTAGTAATATCTATACCCTTTAGAGTGTAAAATACTGTTAGCCTGAGAATGCCATGGACATGGTATTTTATAATGAATGAACTGTATTCACAGCCAGAGTCTCAAAAATACCATTTTTATACTTCAGCGACATTTAACAATCTGTTTTATATTTCAACAATGTTAAAAATGCAAACTATGCTGTGCTTACAGGAGTTAGCAATTTTTTTTTTTTTGGTCAAGTTTTTGTTGTGAGTTAGGTTTTGGTTGGTTTGTTTTTTGTTGTTTGTCTTCTTTTTTTTGGAGGGGCTAGATTTGAAGTCTCTCAGCCCTAAAATTCTTCATTCACTGTCACTTTATAAGCATTTAAGTTTGTGATATTACCAGTACTGAGGAGCAAAACTTAAATATAAACAGTATAAATCCATGTTGCCACTGCAGGCATATGCAGCGCAAATGTCTTATCTAGACCAAAGTTTGTCGACTTAGCACATTGTACTTGATGCTGTGTGTCACCTGTCTCTTGTTTGTCTATAGATTAACACAAAAATGTCATTGCAAACTAAGTGAATAGGGCATAGACTAAGCACCTGCCACTTTTAAAACTCTTTAGAAGACTCTCTTGTTTATTTTGTAAGCACCCAGGGGTGCAGTTAAATAACTGCATTGAAACAAACAATACTGGTGATTATTAAGGAGGCTTTTCACATGAAAATTCACTTCAGGAAAAAAAAATGTTTTGCAGATGTAGAGAAGAAAACTGTATCACTAAGAACCACTCAAAATACTTTGGTGGACCAAAACACCTTTATTTTTCTCTTGGCGATCTGCCAAGTTCACTGTCGTTTGAAAAGAATTCTATAGCTGGAGGCTAAAGCAGAAACTGCAATGATTTAAAAGAGAATTGGCTACAGTAAGAATGATAAAGCACCATATCGTTAAAATGCAACTGGCATCTTAGCCTCCCTACAGCTCTTGAAAATGTGCTTACTCCTTAACTATTTACCAAGAAAGGAACAGAAACAATTGAAATCCCACAATATAGAAAAATGTTAAAGAACTTAGAAAATAAGTACATGCAGAATAATTTGCTGGTAGGACAGTTAAAATAACGATGCATTATACATGACCAGATTACAAAGAAAATCATATAGAAAGACATAGCTAAATTTAGTTCTATATTCATTTATCTCAATTAAACATATAGCAAGTGAATTAATAATGAAGGTCCACTTACATTTAGAAAATTAAAGCTTTATTTGCAGCTTGTGGATTAAACATTTAAATGTTGTAGGACTGATAATATTTACATTTTAATGCTTGAAAAATCATCAACTGCTGTCTAAACTGCTTGGGAAATTAGATTTAGAAAGTCCTTGCATCAAAGCCTTGTGTAGTGGTCTTCTCTAGAAAGCTGTTTTGAAAGACTAAGACTGTGACAGAAAATAGCTATAGTTTCACAGCAAAGGAAGAGTTCAGAAAGGCCTTCAGCAGTTTCAGATAACAGAATTTGTTATTCAGATGTTGCTTACTCTAACAAGATAATAATATGCAGGCTTGAGTCAGAAAACTGCGCAACTGTGTTTTCAGGTTCACAGGGAAGAATTTATTTACAGCTAGATGTTTAACTTGCAAACTCTGTTGGTAAGATTTCCCTCACAAAATTCAGTTTGACAGATTTCATTTGTTCGAGATCTGTGTCCAGTTTTACAATTAAGTGGAGCTGCTTCACTCAGCATTTATAAATGACATCAGATGCCATAGCAACATGATTACAAGTTTCCATCAATTTGTAGAGCTGAGTAAATAATTATCAGTGAATAATTAACTAAACAAAATTAGCCTCTTTCTCTGCTTCCAGCATGTCCTCAAGCAGATTGTATTTTCTCAAATGTATTCCCTATTTAAACCACATGGAAACACTCCAGACCCCACAGAACCACATTTTCAATATGCTCTAAGTCTATATGGGGTAGATGACTAGCTAAAAGACATATACAGGACTTCCCATGGGAAGGGCAAGCCAAACAGAGTCAGGGGGAGGTAAAAAAGAAAAAAAAAAAATCTGAAGAGGGGATTGTGATTTACATATTTAAGTACTTCTACATTTTCTTTTGTTCAAGTCTAAAGATAGGCATCCTACACCCAAATAACTCTTAACTATAAAAAATTGACTCTGCACAACACTTGAATCAGAAGTCTCCAAACATTTTCAGAGAAGGCTCCTGGCAAGAGTCTCATGTCCAGTGGGATAACAGCAGCACCTAGATGCTTGATTTAAAACCCCTCATCCTAATAGAAAGGAAAGTACTTGTCATAGTTCTTGCCAGATCTTGCACGAATGCTCCCCCAAATCAGCCAGACCATATTTCTAATACTAGAGGCCCAAAAAGCTATCCCTTTCTTTGCCATAGGCCACTAAGGAGAAGCCTGACTGGTAGTAAAATATTTGTCATCTCACAAATCCAAGATCAGAAAGACTACAGAAACAGTCCTGCAGGACAGGAAGAGGTTGAATGTTTTAGACCTGTCAACTGCATTGGCCAGTTCTTGTTTTTTATAAACATTTCACTTGGGCTCTAGAAGGCACAGAGCAGAGACAGCACAGAAGAAAGACAAGAGACCTCACCTTTCTTTACAAGAAATACACTAGTCACAGCGTGAAGGCAAAAAAAAATCAGGAGCAGGTTTTCCTTCCCTACCCTTATTAGAAGAAAAAGATGCAGGAAAGAACATTTTTGACAGGGAAAAAAAGACAAAGGTAAAGCTACACAAAATAAAAGTGTTACAAATTCTTAAGTCTAAGTAAAGTTATTATAGCATGTAATAGTGGTCATAAGTGTAATTTAGCTCAAAAAGGAGCAAACACCATAGTCTGGACAAATGTCATCATTAAGCCTGGCAAATCCAAGAACAAGGTTTAGCTTTCCATGTTGTTTGCATTGCAAACCTATGTGTCACACTGGATCTGTTTCCACTGAAGCTGAGTGACTGCTGGGGAATCTTCCTCAGCTGAAACAGAAGAATTGCACTTTGAAATTCAAAGGAAACAGTTCACAGTTTTGCTGGGAGACAATCCTTGACCATGTTTCTTACAGCTGGGAATGCATTTGTTGTCTCTCCTACTCATGTCTTCTAGGCTGGTTAGGAAGCAAAAAAACACAAAACCTTTGTGTACCTGGACTGCAACTCAGTTGGCACCATGTGAAGTTGTCCATTAGAAGTGGTGGGGTTTTGGCGGGGGGAGGAGGGTAATTTTTTTTTTTTTTTTAAATTTAAGAGTGGCCTCCTTGGACAGTAACAAACAGCACAACGTGCAAAGCCTAGAACAAGTTAGCTAAAGCTGTGGTAGGTACTTTCCAGTGGTACCTAGTGAGCCTCACCACATGACTCCTAGCCCTTTCTTGAGGTGAATGCAGTGATTGCCATGCCATCAAAGAGATCCCAGTGCAGCTTCCTTTGCCAAAACATTGCCTCACGCTTTCATAGATATGCTCTACCACAGCCACCAGGAAATAGGGATGTGCTGTGATTCCCAGTTTGTATAACTGAGACAGAGACTGACCAACTTCTATGAGGGCAGAAGCAGCTCTTGGCAAAAGCAAGGATATATATCGACATTTCTGAAGACTTGACTTGCTCCCCAAGAAGTATATTTTTCTTTTTAAACCCTCCAATTTATTTTTTAATGGAAAAATGCCAATATCAAACTGTAAACAGACTTGGTTTCACAGATTTCCTGTATCTCTGTCTGGAATCCAATACCAAAATGAGTATATATTGATATGTATGAAAAATATGAAGATGAGGTGATGAAACATCCACTCTGATTTAATTATTTTTTTAGCCATTTCTGAAAAAAAAAAAAAAATGCTGAAACCTTGAGTCAGCTGCTAATGTTACTAAAATAATTTATCTTCCAAGAAAGTTTTAAGCCACTAATGGTGCTAAATTCACTTCTCTGAGTTCTGACAGGAAAAAAATGGAAATGGCAGCCTTCTCCTACCATCAACATTATCCCAAAAGGTACGTCTAGGCTTGATTTTCTCACCTAAAGACCCCACCTAACTAACTACACAGGTTTGTAGAGCATGTAATTTGGCACATTTCTGAGTCAGGGCAGTGGATAAAGTCAGCAGAGATTGCAAAATGTTTTGCCAATAATACTCCGCCTTCTCTACAAGCCTGGTTTCTGCCATCTGATTGCTTTCATGTTGTCATGTTCAGACAAACCTGAATGAATATTAGCTCTCCCTCATTCAGGATAAGACAGCAGCCATTTGCCAGATGAGGCAGGTAAAGCATGCAAAGGTGACAACAGCCCTTTCACCACCTTTTAACAACATCTACAAACCACTGCGACTCCTGCAGCAAACTGGGATGTTACTTTCTGCCTGTACCCGGATCAGACACTGCAGCCAGGTTTCCCCTAACAAATAAACCCCATAATAACCTTTTTCTTTTTTTTAAACATATGTCACCTGGGGACTTTCTCCACAGGCCTGCACCTGGAGCTAGCCCCAGGGCACATGTACACAGCTTGGGAGTGGATCAAGGCAGTACTAACCTGCCTTCTCGAGTATCTGTGCTCTTCCTATTTTATATCCTATGGACAAATGAATCAAAACACTTTTCATGTGTCCTAGCAACCTGGAAACCAGAGAGCAGAGAGATCTTTGTCTTTGTAACAAACCAAGATCTGCACTGAAACATTCGCTTGCTGCTGCTCCAGAAGTACAAGCGCTGTCCTGCTTATGGTGCAGAGCTTCGTCTGGCAGCCAATTCTGTCAAAGCAGTGCTCACACTCAGCCACCCAGCAAAAAGCATTGCCAGGGAAAGATACACTTACTCACATTAACATATTATTTTATTCATCATTGTTTTTCCCTTCCCTGCGCCCCACGCCAAAAAGCTATGTAATTTGCACGTAATGTCTCTTTGTACTATTAAGATTTAATGCCTTGTTATTACAGCAATTAGATATTGAACAGAAAATAGCGAGCAAATACAAGTACAACAGTCGAATATGTTACAGGTGTTAATGACATTTTCCACCAAATAAAACTATAAGCTATTTGGCTACCTTAAATTCTGACGCAGTTCAGAACATATCACAGTGGACATCACAAGCCCTTTTTCTTTAATCAAGAAGTGTGATTAAGGATAACCACATGATTCAGAAGGCTTCAAGTTTTTAGGTCCAATACATATTTAATTTCTGAGGAAAGAAGACCTGATTTCAGCTGATACAGGCTAGAGTAAATTCCCCAATTTGAGTGGGCTTTGGATTGAGTCATCCTCTTCTGTACAAGAAGAAAACAAGATTTGGTTTCTCAAAAGAGTGATAACTCTGGACTAACAGGATTGTATAATATCCAAAAAAATATTTGTTACTTTTGTCAAAAGGACCAAAGAGCTACTGGGCTGTACATGGTAGAACAAAGAAATCAGAATTACAAATGAGTTAATGGAAAAAAGCACATAAGGAAAAAAAGAAAGCTTAGCTTCCTACAGTCCTCAAATGGGAAGCTAAAGGACAGATGTTTTGGGGGGAAGCTCTCTTTATACATCTGTAACCTTGAGACCTTAACTACATGTTGTGATCTCAGTTGTTTACATTATTATGTGCTTCTCTGTACATTTTGTGCACAAACACATCCCCAAGAAAAGTTTGCAGTCATAATAATATGAATTATCAAACAAAACATGTAATAATTTTACATTTCACTGAAATAGAGGATTACCAGAGCCTGACAGGAACAGAAATACCTAATGGCATGAAAAATGATCATTCTGATATTATCTGGTCTGTTTACAAGTAGCCCCTTTTAAAAGATCAGTGATATGAAGTTAGAGGTGTGAAAGGTTAAACTGATATTTTCATTCTGTGCCCTACAGTAAATATTAAGAATAGTTTCAAAATATAAAGTAAATTCTGGAATACTGTATCTTTTTAGGTGTCTATAGGGAATACAGCTATGGTAAATCTAACTGGACTTTACCACAGCTCCTCATAGCAAGCCTGAAACCAGTGATAAAAAAGTACATTCTACAAAGACAGCTTAACTGTGAGCATGTTGGCCAATATAACATCTGAAATCTAAATATGTCATTGTAGATTGAGTCATTTTATATCTCCACTTAGGTGTTAAAAAACAGCACACACAAACACACAACTGTGGGAACTGAAGGCGGGCGGTGGGCAGAGAGAAGCAAAGCAGCGTCACACGCAGAATAAGCCACAATGATTCAGAAACAGAACCTGACCTCTGCATTCACCTCTCCCTGGCATCAGAAAAAAACAGTAGATGGGACAGGTTAAGAGGACGACTTTATCACCCTTACACATCTGAAAATATTGGAAAATAATTTTCTGTCATCTGGAAGCATGATAAAAACACATGTAGAAAAACAAAGAGATAATAACAGGCCTTTGTTACCTGTTAAGCACATATTTTCTTTATGATTTTTAATTAAACATCAGAGAAATGAAACTGCTGGCTAGAAAACAGAGTCAGGAATATATGACTGACGCAGACTTTCTGAGCAACGTTTGACAAGTCCCTTAACATTTCTTAGTCTTAATTTACCCTTAATTTACCCATTCCTGAAGTAGGGCCAGTGATATTTAGTTGCCTAACAGGAGTGGCTTATTTGATACTCATTAAAGACCCCAAGATCTGTGAATGGTAGATGGTAATGTTTTACTGGGCTCTATTAGGTCTCAACACGTTCCATCCAAGTCCTCCTCTTACTGGAATCGATGCTATAAAAAAAAAAAAAAAACAAACAAAAAAACACCAAGAGATATTGCTGTAGTTCCTAAACAGAAGTGTAGTTCCTGGGATAAGGTCTCCAGGACATCAGTGCAAAGACACTGCTGAAGCCCCCTTCCATTTCCACCCTGCCTTTTCACGGCATATTAAGTTTTCTTCAAATAATTCCACAAGGCATTTTCCTTACTCACTAGACCAACATGGTTCAGTAGACAAATGTAGTTTGTCATTTCTGCAGGACTCTTGTTTATATCCTTTGGAAAAAAATTGTTCTAGTCCTCTTTGGTGAAAGTTATTTTTTCCTCTACCCTTTTGACTTTCAGTCTACAGGAAGAGCTACTAGACTCCCAGGAATGAAGATTAAAGCCCTCTTAACTCCTCAGGATTTCAGAGGGAGGACTAGTTCACATACCCATATACTCTGTGAGCACCTCACAATGACAACATTTGCCTCATAATCAAGAAATAGCAATATTGAATTCTAAAAGTAGCCCTTACCAGCTCTTTGGTGTGCAGGACTCTGATAGAAAAAACATTACATGATAGAACTGGAAACAGAGCTGTGTTGTCTGAAGTGGCTGGTTCTCAGCTGCTGAGAGCATACTCCCTCTCAGTGCCCTGCCTTGCTCTGATTATTTTACACTTTTTCTCAACCTGCTCTCTAGCTGCTCCTGCTTCAGGTACTGACAAAGCCTGTCCTGGGTAGAGGATTATGCATTCTATAGTCAGCTGTCTGTTCTTTATTTGTTGAGACATCTGATACCATGAAGTTCAAGACTCCCTTGTACCAGGGTCTGGGCACACTCAAAGGTAGCCTGGAAGGGCACTTACTTCCTCAGAGATCCCACAGGGTTTTCACTTTTACACCTCAGTTTAAATAACACCTTCCTATTTGGCTGATCTGGCTCCTTTCCAGGATTCAGTTTCAAATCTTTTGGGGTTTAAATAAAACCAGTAGACCAAACTGTAAAACTAATTCTCCTCTTTTTCAGTTCTCTCTGGTGGACATCCACAATTATTCCCACGATCCCTGCATCACTAGGCCATGAAGGTTGAGAGGAAGGCTTGGAAAAATCTACACACCTTTAGAGATCTCTGTGTAGCTTTTGAGGTGTTAATGGGGTCACCACTAAAGAATCCATCCATCATTCTCATTCTCCACTCACTTATGCTAGAGCAAAGCAAGGGGAGCCCCACTAAATTCATTTAGTGCCACTGTGTGCTGTAAACTATTGTCACCTAACTGGTTTTTTCTGGAAGAAACAAAGACAGCAAAAAGTCACTGGAGAAAAGCAATACCACTTCATTCTACTGAGTCAGATGAAGATCAAAATATAAAGCAACATAGTTCAATTCAGTTTAGATGCTATAGCTAAATAAATATATAACATAGTTATTTAATTATTTATTTATTTATTTGACAACCACAAAGATTCTGGACCTCTGTTCTGCCACTGGAGTTTGGTTTCCTGTTGTATTCATACAACATTCCTGGAATCAGCACAAAATCTGTTCAAGCATCACTGTAGCATTTAAAAAACTTCTGTCACCAGTGTACCCAAGCAGAAAATGCATTTTTGATGTTATGCAGAAATACATGCCTTGATAGAACAGATCAAGATGCAGCCCAAAGTGTTAAAAAAAAATCAGAGAACAACATTTGAGCAGATTAAGATACATTCCAGTTTTTCTTTCTTTCGCTTTCAAGCTTCCTTAGCTCAAGACACAGGTTCCTGATATATATATGATATATATGTAATGCAGAGTAGTTAATACAGATGGAGAGAGACTGACATGGCACTTATCTAAATGGATACGGAGATTCCAGGATACCTATTGCACTCTGGCTGGTAGGAGCTTCAGAAGCTGTGAGTCAAAACTGACTTCACAAAACCACAACAGCACTTTTCACCTTTGCCAACAGACACTGTGCAAGCCAGTTTACTGTACTGTGCCAAGGGCATATCATCCAGACTTTTCTATTTCAGCTGAAAGAAAACCCAGTATCTGATAAGCTAACATGATGAATGTTCCAAGGACTGCACATCTAAGCAGAAAACCCAGGAGCTTCAGAACTTTCCTGATCTTTAAATTCCCCCCAATTTAAAATAGATTTTGCAAGTCTTACTAATGTGTGTATACACACATTATCCTGCCTATTATTCTCTGAATACACTGAATATTCAGAACATGAGTTCTATATTAGTCAATGTAAATGCCATCAAGGAAAAACTGACATCCCTGTTAAGAAACAAACAAAACCCCCCAGTATTGCATAAATTTATTTGTAAGGCATGATCTTAAACATGCTATTATAAAGACAGCCTTTCGAACATTCATTAACTTCCAAAAAACACATTACTCCTTCAGAAACTGTCCAATATGGGAATAAAGCCTTGTATCACCTACTCATTTGTACTCATTTTTCCAGCAATAAGAGAGCATCACATTTTATTGTCATAAATACTGTATTAATATATTGACACCACAAAGCACACTAATAGCTCGAATCCTCTGTGCTTTTTTCACTGAAGGCAAATAGAGCCCATTATCAATCACTCTTCTGAAGAGCAAGGTAGAGTATAAACTGATGCAATTTTTTTAAAAATTCAAACTTTTGATATGGAACTACTTTAAGATCTCCTGAGCATCCTCCCTTCTGCCTTCCTTTGAAGGATAGTACGAAGCACATACAATTCAAGCATCATTACTTCTACAGTCACATGCTTTGGACAAAGGAAAAAGTCTCTGACAAAATAGACAAGTCACTGCTTGGTGAAACATGAATGATATATTAACCAGATCAAGGATCCAACCACTGAGTTGGATTATAATCTCTCTTTCATTCATTTCAGACACTGTTTTAAAATCAGGTTGTGTTTCAGTATGTCATGGCCTTCTTGCATGTCAGTAATTACAATACCTCTAAAAGCAGTAAAGGGTGAACCACCAAAGATCTGTAGCTACATCCCTGTTCAGATAAGAATTAAAATTTGACATTTCTAGTCAGCAAGTCTCAATTTCCAGAAATTTTCTAGTTGGCTGGAAGTACTGTGATACATAAGCTTTCTCCAGCATTTTAAGAATGTTATGTTTTCATGCTAAGTGGGAAATGGAGGATGCTTTTTACCCAGGATTAAAGTAGAAAGAAAAAAAAAAAAAGGCATTGAACTAGGCATTTATAACTTTAAAAATAATTATCTTATGCTTGTTGCAAAAAAAAATAAAAAAGAGGAGACTGCCCCACTGGGCTTCCATTAATTTGAACCAGCTCACCAAGGCCTACTTTAAATTTTGAGTTACATCATGTTCCTTCAGAGACCGAAGTTGACAAGAAAAATCAAGCACAGAGTCTTGGAACTGACACAGTCTGCAAGATTTCCACACAAGAGGGGAAAAAAAAAAGAAACCCAAAAAACTGGCAAACCAAAAAGAGTAAACCACAGCTACAGCCTGAATAAGAACAGAGTTAGATGAACACATAGAAAAATAAAAAGGGAACAATGACTGAGAGTAAAATTTGCCATGTACTGATAAGAATAATACATCCAATTTTGCAAGCCAAAGACTTGATTCTGAGGGGGAAATCATTGTGTTTATAGAGTTAGGAGAAAGTAAGGCTTGTAAACTGGTAAGACCATTTTTTTCTAAATCAGAACAAAAAATGCAAAACAAGGAATAGTATCCAATAGATTAAGTATTTAGCACACAAATCTTCCTGAAAGCAGACAGAAAATCTGCCAAGTTTTTTCTTATGCATATTGAATTGAAATTCAGCATAATCCAACCTAGAAATAAAAGCATTACGGGGAGCAATATAACTTCACAGTGAAAGACTTGTGTTCACAGTGAAATGTGACATTTTTAGATCAAATGCCACCTCTCCCTAAACATGCTTAGTGATGATCACAACCCCTGTTTTTTATCCTTTTCCTATAACTCACTAGTGCCAATTAAAGAACTTAGAGACTTTAATTTGTGTTTCTTTTTCAAATGCCTGTTGTAACAATGTAAAAAGGGTGCATGCAAAGTGCCATCTTTCTAACTTCATACTAATTGACATCTAGTTTGCACTAGTGCAAGAACTCTGACATGATTCAGAAAAATACTGATTTATGGTTATTACCTTCTGATAGTGAGAGAAAACCTGAAGCTTTTGCTTACAGACAAGAAATGTAAGTTGTCTCAAACTTACAGACTAAGTATTAAATTCCGTTTTCCTTGGAAGTGGTCAGGATTTTTCTTCCTCCACAACAGCAGGAGAAGAGACTTTTCTATGTTAACCATCAGTAGGTGCAATAATTCCACTTGTTAACTTCCTTTAGGACAGCTGAAGTGAAGAAACATTGAAGAAATTACTTGCTGTTTAGTTAACGAAGTAGAGCAAGATAAAACAAATCCAAAAGTCACCTGTTTTTAACTCCAAATTAATCAATGCAGTGATTATGGAACCATATTATAAATTTTCTTCTGTGACATGACTAAATGTTGCCATCAAGACCTAATAGATGGGAAACAAAAGTTATATTGTGGTAGGTACTCCTTACAGTAATAAAAACTTCTTCTCCACTTAGTGCAAAATAAGCCAAATTTCCAAACCTGTGCTAAGCTGAACCTTTAGAGGTGCAGTAAAGCAACAGTATCTAAGACACAATTAAAAAGCTTTTTAACCTTTTATTGCTAGTTTTTGTCCAAGTCCTTGTCAATTAAGCATGGGTATTGAGGCCTGGAAGAAAGATGTAATGAAATGTGGTCAATCACTTTCTTCTTTCCTTGAATATGTTCAATATACAAAATGTGGAAAATCACTCTTTGAAATTAACCTATTCCCCTGCAATCAAATGTTAGGTTACATTTAACAAATGACCCTTTTCTCTTAGGAGAGAAATCAATATTCATGGTTTTCTCTCCTGCCCTCTGCGATTACTGCCAGAAATCCTTTTTTATATAAAACTGAAGAAACAGACATTTACTTACAAATCCCTAATTCATGTACTTTATTTCTCCCTTGCCATGGCTCTTCCCCTCTTCCCCAGCTCAGCTGCTTGTCTCAGTCAAGGTAGACAATTCTTTTCTGAAGCAAAGAGGGCAGTACATGCTGGGGTCCCTCGGTCTTCAGGCTTGATTTGCTGGGCTGACCAGGGCCTGGGAAACTGCTCCTATCTGTCCTCAGATAAAGAGCCTGGCTCCATCTGGACAGGGGATGTCCCCAGCCAGCCCTTGCACATGGCACCAGCACCAGCTTGGTGACTCTCCTGGCTGTGACACTTCACACTGATGCAGAACAAGCAAGAGCAAAGGGAGAAGCATCACTGGTGAGCTGCAGCCCGGTGAAGATGCAGAACCTGGTGCCATCACCCTGGCTTTGAGAGGAGCCCTCGTGCTCAAGATCCAGGGCCAAATCCCACCCCAAAACCTCCAAGTGAGTTGATGCGGCAGGGCAGTGGTGGGATGATGCCCCTGTGCCATGCTCTCACCGGGCTGAGGGAAGGTCTGGGAGGATGCCCCGTCCTCCCTGCAGTCACGGACACCGACAGGGAGCTTGCTCATGGACCCACGGCCCTCCTGACACCGCAGACAGGACAAAGTCCCCACAGTGGGGCTCCCTGCTGTCCTGTACAGCAGCACAGACAGGACACAGTCCCTGTGGCAGGACTCCCCTGTGCTGCCACGGCTCCCCCCAGGCTGACCAGAGTCTCCCTGCAGTGAACAAGCAGCATCCACCGGCTGGCAGAAGCTCCTTTTCATGGTGCTCCCCATGGCCTCACACTCATCCATTCTCAGCCTGAGTCCAGCAACCTCTGAGTCTGCTGCATGACAAAATCACAGAGAACAACTCAAAATTAGAGCAGTCCCACAGCACGTTTAAAAAGTCCCCTTTTTCTCTCAGGGAGAAGTATGCACAGTGTGACATGCTGCCCAAATGCCAGCATGTCAGGGCCTTACTTTGGAAAACCAGGTCATGGTTTTCCTCTTAGTTCCTGCCTGGATTTATCTTGTTTTCAGCTGGCCAGGCTGAGCCGTGCACTCAGATGTGGAGATTTATCCCGTTAGCCATTGTAGCTGGATATGTTCCATTCTCTCCATTAAGTCCATTTACATAAGACTGCATTAACGTACTCCCAGGTGTGCTGAGCACCAGAATCCAGCTCTTTGCTTATTTCCATCCAACGTTTTTGTAAAGCTTGCCTGCAAACCTGAGCTGGAGAGACCTGTCCAGTTTTATTAAAATTCACATGTATCTCACTGGAAATGACTGCATGACCAGCACACCTCCGAGGGTCTCTTGCAGCAAACAGAGCCCAGAGAAGGTTTGGGTTTTTTTCTCCTGCCATTTATAACTTCTTGCAATAAGCTTCTGTTTAGGGGCCAGCAAACTGAACGTTGCTGTTTGGAAAGTTTTCATTTCTGTAGTTCCTCTAGACTGCTTAACCCACAAAAATACACACCTAGTAGTTCACTACAGGGTAAGCACATTGCCATCACTGCCATATCTTTGAGTACTGAAAGTGAAATTGCCACAAAAAGATGAATAGTAATCACAAGAGATTTTTGTTTAACAACTGTGCAAAATAACAATGACAGCAATATGCAATGAAATCAGGGCAATTTTTTTCTTTAAATCACATGCTGTTTATAGCAAAACACAATAAAAACCATCAATCAGTGGAAATGATCAGAAAGTAATAATGAACAAGAAATTGGGTTTATGAGAAAGCCAGGAAATCACAGAATACATACCTGGGTACAAGACTCAAACAATTCTGCCCATGTGAAAATAAGAAACCACCTGCATGTGTTGTATATGCTTTATGAATTACAAAGATAGAGCTATTAGCATGGTTTATAGGCTATGCATCACACTATTCTTTATCAAAAAATGCTAAATTAGTGTCTCAGCTAGTCCGCAGATGCTTTATTGTATCATGATCATTTAGATTCCACTTTTTTCATGCCACAGTCAGATATTGTGAAAAATCAAGTTCCATTTACAGCATCCATTGTTATCTCACAAAGTAGCACTTCATGCTACTACTGATGTGTTACAGACTGTTAACAGTAATTTAGTTTTAAATGCCAGTGCATGCCAAGTGTTCTGGATATGAATACTAACAGGATGAAGTTATGCAGGTGTACAAATTTAAAAGAAAAGGAAAAAAACTCCACACCACCACCCATACCACAACCCCCACGGGAAATGACTGCCAGCTCTTTGAGGGAGGACACAGAGCAAAGGACTTCTCTTTCCACATTTCAGCTGTATGAAGTTAGTTATTCCCCTCACTCATCAGTGGAAACATCCTCCTCCAGGGATGGCTGTAGACAGATGCTAATAACCCAGAGGTATTTATACATCTGCACTGAATATAGAGAGAAATTAAGTAATAATTTTTGGTGGTTGTTTATCTTAGAGGTTGTCAAGAACATAGCAATGGCATATTAGTGATCCTCGCAGCTACACACGGTGCTTTACAGCCTGAGACATCCTAAATCCAGTATATGAGGTCTGCAGCACGATGAGAGCTCTGACTACCAAACTAGGAATTTTCTCATTCTTGGAGTAGCTTCTTCTGTGTCATCTTCCACTTAGTTTGTTGTAACCCTTTGTTAAGTTCTTTTTTTTGACATTCTAACTAAATGAATTCATTATCCAAATATGTAATCATATGATGATAATTAATGAACAAAAAAAAAGGCAATATCAAGTTGACTCCCAGAGCTCTTGGGGGAATGAGTGGTCCCACCTAACATCTATTGTTGTAATAAGCAAATGCCAACTGACTAAACAATACAAAGAAGGAGCGAAGTTCAGACTCTGATGAATGCCTTACTACCTACAAACCCTGCTATTCCCCGTTCTTTCCTGCATGTTTGAAACTCAGATGAGCTAAGAATTGCTCTAGCTAAAGTAGGCCAGTCCCAAGAATTGGACAAGAAAGTTGTTATCTTTATAAATACCCAGTAAACCTAACTAATTCAGATGGATAATAAATAGATGATACCAAAAAAAACCTGTCCCTTTACGTTATCCTTCCCTGTTCCTTCTCCCTAGTCCTTTTTCTGTAAAAGCTGCTCAAAGTGGGGTTTTAGAGGTGCCAGATTTCCATAGCGGAATTGCAAGGAGATTCAATATTTGGCCTACCCGCTTTTGCTTTTAGCAATAGGGATGAAAAAGTGGGAGGTTGTTTTCATTAAACTGAAAATCCCCTTTGAGAGACTGCCAGAAAGGAAATGGTTACTGTACACTGAAAGAGTTCTTCACCTTTTTGTTCAATGTGAAAGGCAAAAACATGATGCAAATATGAAGCAATGTGTCATTTCTGCTAAATAAAAATGTGCACAGTAAAACTAAATCACATATATTGAAGTGTTATTTTGGTTTTATGGAAATGTAATCTGTGTTATGACATTTGCATTTCATATAACTGCTACGGATAACTAATCTTCCAATGCATTGCATACCATTTTGTCACCAAAAAAAAAAAGTTATACTGTATCATCTGTTTCCACCTGTACACTAGAATATTCCATGACAGATGTATCAACATCAATTGTATAAATTCACTCAAGAGCCAATGAAAAGTAGGGATACATTTAATAGAAAGATTTCTTTTACCCTTAAACTCTACACAGCTATTAGAAGATATCATAGCTTGGTAGCAAAGAAAAAATTACAACTTCAAACAACACAATATATGGATGTTTGTATGCATTCTAAGACTTCTGAATTTTGAGTGAAAATTAAATACATCAATACAGACTGCCAGTATGGAACCTTAACCGGAACCTGATGAAATTGCATGTTTCCCATTCCATGCCCAAAAATTATAGTTTTCAGCTCCGAGATAGTTTATGTTATGCTACATATTATAAAAAAGTGATACCTAAATACAAGTGGAAATACTAAGTATATTTGAAATTCGTTATCCTTTCACTTTTCCTTCTGTGTCCCTTGCTTTTGTTTCCATGTGTTCCTTTTGATTACCTTTGCTTACCTAAATCATTATCCAGCCTCTCCAAAGTTCCAATTCTCAACAAATGCCTTCAGAGGAAGTTTTAACAAAGGGCGCACACATGCTTTAGCCCTGATTAAGCCTCACTTTCACAACCCTAGTAAAAACAAAAAGCCTTTAATTTCCCCATTTTGGAAACCAGTCAAAACCAAGGGACCTCTGTAGGAATAGAAGAGTAAACCTTGGGATTTAACTCCCAACCCTTGGAATCCCTTAGGCACAAGGAGCAGGACCACGTGCAGTAAAAAACCAATATGCTCTGGTCAAGTGCAGTGTCAGGCACCAGCAGATGAGACACAGAGCTCCAGGTAATTCATTGACTTAGCAACAGACTTTTCATTGACTTTCAATGAGACTTGTTCTCTTCAGCTACCAAGGGACATTTCAAATAGCTGAATCTATGCCCAAGATACAGAATGACCTAACTTACTGAAAATTGCATAACTTACTGAAAATCAAACTGGCAAATGTGGGGTCATTTGATTAATTCTTGGTGTAATTAAGGAAGATCAGCATTAAATGTGTGTGTTTCTTTTCTTGGGAAAATCATGCTTTCCTATCTGCTGTGAAAGCCAATGCAAAAAAACATATCTGTTCACTTGAATGTAGCTTTCTGCACTGACACAGCTATATTTGGGATTCTTTTGTGTGCTGAGTTAGAAGGAGTAGCAGCTTTTTAAGCTCACATGTGTAAATGCCCCCATTTATACCCTAGCTCTGCAAAAATAGGTTTTTGTGCGTATTGCAGTCAATATACGCACACAAAAGAGAAAAGTGAAATAAAAAATATAATTCTCATATTAGAAAACTGAGTACTTACCTAGTGATAGCAGCTGGAATGAAAATGGCTGAAAGCAATAAAAATCCATTTTACCATTTAGTACAGTTTGTCAGACTAGAGAAATGGGATTGAATTTCAAAGCCACAGGCAAGCTGGCAGAAATCTGTGCTTATGCAGTTGATAGGGTTTTTTTTTCTCCTTTTTTCTTTTTTTTTTCTTTTTTTTTCCTTATTTACAACTCTTTTGATAAGCCTTCAGCAAGTTACATAGGTTGTTCTAGTTGTATCTCCTTTGACTGGATTAGAATACTTGATGACAGTTTGGATAAGTTTGAGGCAGATGGTTCTTGACATTTTTCATGCCATCAGTTACAAACCATGCAAGGAAACTCTTTCATCCTTTGTTTATCCTTCACTTAGAAGCCACTATGGTAGATCGTTAAACTTTCATTTTTCACAGTGCTGATTAAGGCGTACTACAAGGCAGATGTTATGCAGCACCATTTTTAACAATTTACATTTAGCACCAAAGCTGGCTTTGTACTTGTTCCAGTGGATCAATTCACATTTCAAAAACTTCAAGGTCAACCTCTAAGCGTTGCTACTCTGTTGAACAACTAAATGTTTCATAAAGTTTTCCCTATGACTGCAGCACTTGAAAATACATGCTGGACACTATTTACTTGTTTATATCTGCCAAAATGAATACAAGTAACTATTGTTCATCTCTGCTACAATTAAATGACAGATATAGTGCTATAAAATTGAAAGACTTACAACAAAATGAATAAAGATCACTATTTTAACATGTGACAAAAAAAATACTCATTTATTTTCATTAACAGCATTTCTAAATAACAAATAATTACTATTCAATTAGCAGTTGGTCTTAATTTACATCAAGTCAAGCAATAACATTTCATGGATGAAAATGTTTACTGTTTACTTCACATCTGTTTACTTCACATCTATATGCATTCTTTATTTTACTATTATGCAAATTCTATACTTCCTAGGGCAAATTCTAATAGTTATATGTAAACAAAAAACAGGTAAAGGCACCTTTAGAGTGTAGCAGAATAAATACAGTCATGACAAAATACAATACAATTAATTCACAGCAATTTAATTTTTATACTCTGTAGAAAAATGAGTTTTCACAAATACTTGGGCTCATCTGTAGGTGACGTAAGGTACCATCTTTACAGAAAATTTACTAAAATTTTCTGTAACCAATCATAGCAATGGGGTAGAAGGTTTTGTGCTAGTGACAATTTCATTAAAGGACAATAAAGAGAAAAGGAACTTTTGGTAACTGAAGACTCCTTTTAATTCAGATTCTTCAAATTAGCAACATAAAATGGAAAAAATAGTATATACGACACATTAAAGCATGTTTTATTGAATGAATTTTAAAAGGGTTATTTTTTTTTTTTAATTTGGGGGATTTCCTAAGCTTTTGTCTCTTTTTTTTATAATTAAGCTGTAGCAATATGTCTTATTAATTATTATTATCATGAAGTTCTGCACCAAAAATTACCAGATTGAATTATAATTTTATCCTCTGATACCTCCTGATCCTCATCACACCCTTTTATTATGCTCAATTTATTCTTTTTTACCCCCCTGAATCTGTGCCATAAAGACTTTTCTATCCTAGTCGTAACTCCCTTAAGACTTCCCATCTGGTACTCCTACTTCACCCTTTACATCTAAAACTATTTCTTATCTGTATCTCTACCCATTATTCTATTAAATTAATGTTTAGGCTTTTCTCAAATCAAAAAGGGGTTTCATCTGAGTAGTTCACTTGATTAATGACCAGAAGTCAATGAAATGTTGGTCTTGGGATGAACATCTCTGCCATGGAAAATATATTAGACACAAATATATCAAGAAAAATATTTTCTGTTTTGATCCTATGAATCTTAATTTCAGTATACTGGGGAATGCCTTCATGTCACTTGAAGAACTACAGACACTACAACTGTCAGTCATGCTAACAAAGATGTGAGGAATACACAGACAACACACGGTCACAACTATTTCTGCAGAAATCAGCCTGGAAATCTTATAAAGGCTACAAAATCTCAAAAAAAAAAAAAACATTTGAAATGGTGCTGACTTGAGTTATGTATCTGTCCTAGATTTGATATTTTTGCCACCCAAACCCATACACCAATCTATATTTATAAAACCTTGAGCAAATAAGGCTCAGAGTAGTGATGACTGTGTCATTCAGGAATGTGTAATGGCCTTGCAAATGCACTGCCACAGAGCCTTCCTTTTCTATAGCTCTATCAGCAAAAATAAATATAGGAGATGAATACTAGTGGGAAAGCGTGGATTTCATCTTATTTTTGTTACATTATTATCCAGGCTTACAACAATATTTATCATCCTACAGTTTGAGTTGTTATAATATATGTTTACCTTTTATCTTAGAAGAAAAGAGTATCAGCCCTTCAAGGATAATGGAGAAGCAATGTTATTTAATTATTCCAAACTATCTAGTGCTCTGGTACACAAAAGATAACAGTCAACATACTGCTACAAGTGTGCTGATATGCAAGCTGTGGTCAAGATAAAATATTTAACAGCAGAAAAATACACTTCATAGTGCAGCTGCTATAATGGGATTTTAAATAAGGAAAAACAATTCTGTTTATTCTCAGTTTTGAAAATATGTACAAAGCTAACTACATTCATCCATAAATTAACTTGATAACGGCTGAGGATTGGTGTATAATGGAACTTGGCCATTTAACATACACACACCAAACAGGTGCAGGAGAGAGAGAAAGCACATGCAGGTAGCTGTCAGCAGCACACTATCAACACATACAGAAAAGAACTGATGTTATCATGGAAACAATGAAAGTAAAGCTTAAGGAGCTTGCACAGTCACAGTGCCCCAAGGTTCATTTTCAGACTCAGCATAGCTCCCTCTGTAGAGTTCCATGTATTTGAATGTTTAGGAACAGAAAAAGAAGAAGGAAAAAAATTAAAAATAATAACATGGACCACATCCTTGTAAACTGGGATCACTCCATGGAAACAAATGCAGCAGTGCCAGCTTGTGCCAGCTGAGGATCTGACATTACATGGAAAAATCCTGAGGCACCTGCAGTTCTGTGGGGGTGAATAATTTATGAATACATGAAATGTTCTGAATAACATATTTTTGAATATTTTTTCCATTCACTCCATCCTAGTTCTTTCACAGCCCATGTTCTTTAAACCCATTTATTACAAGCTTCACAGTAGGATTGTGACAATGTCAATTATTTGGCCAATCCCCACCCGTTGCAGTTTCTTTGCCTACTGCAGTTTTTCTGGGAGGTGAAGAGAGGTGACTATTTTAGTATATTCTTCTTCTGGCAGGTCTTAGAAAGTGATAGACAAAGGATAGACAGGTAATCCTTCTTGATTAAGAGGACAGATACAGTCTCTTCAGGCTTCTCTGATTGCTTTGGCCGCACTATAAATGTTATTTCAGACTTTTCTCAAATCTACATTCCATTTTTACACCTAGGACCCATTAAATATTAGATATTTTTTCCAAGTCTACTGACAAGTCAAAGAAGGTGAAGGTAGAAGGCAAGGTATAACATGTCTCTAACTGAACACCTCACTAAAATCCTTCCCTTATGTTCCCATATGCAAGCCTAGAGATCAAGAACCAAAAAAAATAGTACCCAGCACTACTCCAAAATTTATTCTTTTTTAGAGGAAGGGTCTACCTGTTACCTGTGCTAAGGGGCTGCTGCCATTTATAGCATCACACCTGCAGAATGGCCTTCACCGCAGTTCACAGCTCATCCATTACAGATTTTCTCAACAATGGCTGAAATACTGACAAAGCTTGGGTCCCTCTAGGTCCAACTCCTCGAGGACAGTACTGCTCAGGGTGATCTTACCTGAAAAATAGCAAAGAAACTCATTATGGAGCAGAAATAGCTTATTGCATTTCCAGATGCCAGAGATGAAATGAAGTGTGCTTCCAAATGTGAAAGCATAGATGCAAAACTCCACTGCAGCAAAAACATTCTGGCAGCAAGATTTTCGTTCCATTCCTACACACAAATGCCTTTGTGGATTTGCCCATAGTGGTGATGAAAGGTGATCTGAGGCTCTTTAGACAGCCAGTGTCCAAACTGATGCTTCCTGTAGTGGATTTACTGTCTCAAGTCCAAACCTGAGCAGCTTCCCGGACTCCCTCTGTCCCTGCTCTCACCCAGAGCAGGAGGTCCCTGCTGAGATGAGATGAACAGATTGTGTTGGTACCTGCACCCCGACCACAACCATCCCATTTGATTTGCATGCTGGGGACATACACAGACCTGTAGCAGAACCACATATTTATGTGGGCCCTTTGAATCCTATTCCAGCCCCTTAAGCAGAAGCTTTTATTCCCATTGCCTCCTTTTCATCCAGAAATTCTGCCTCTTATGTACACCTTTACTGGCAACATTAGGGGAGCTGTGCTCTCCTTGCATGTGCGCAATTTCCCATTAGTCTTCCTGAGATTTATGTATGCATCCAAGGAGGAGAAAGGCCCTCCATGAATGTTTTAACAATCAGAACAATGAAGCATTGTGCATCAGACTGTTAAAAATGTTTCTAAACACTGTGTTCAATACACACTACTTGATTTCCAAAGCTACTCTGGACAGAAATGATTTAGAAAACAACTCACAAGTAAACTAAAGCTCTTCTAATAAAACAAATATTTCACAGTTCATTTAATCTAAGATATTGAAAAGAACTGCCAGTACTCAGGTACGTGACCTGAAGCACAGAACTTTATTGCTTTCTCCACCAGGGATTAGAAATGTTTGGAGTAAAAAAGTTGCTGCTAGGCAGGGCTCCTTTAACCTAATAGTCATATCCCAGGACCACTTATCCTTTCCCAAGAAGTAGATAAAAGAAGAGGGGGAAATTGATGTCAAGAAGATTTCTTTTTCTTTTATCTCTCACATTACAGAACAAATTCAAAACTCACAACTAAATAAGTGAAATACTTCAAAGAATTTGCATTTGGTAACATGTATTAAGAGCTTTACATTTTCTCACAATTTTTTTTCCTATAGGAAGTGTTTTGTTCTACAAGGTACTTTGCCTTGTTGGTGCACGGTGGTCTCTCTCCTTTCTTACAAAACTCTTCTTCCTCAGCATTTGTCCTCTGATATCCTTCTATTTCCCCTTCCCTTCCATTCAGTGAAATGCTTGTTCGAAGGGCACAAGGCTGTCATTAAGTGGTCAGTCTGCAGAGTCCTAATATTCATGCATAATGTTTGCAACAGATGAAGATCCCACCACTCAGACAGCGTTAGTGAACAATGCCCTGGACATTCTGGGGCCACTTCGGACTAAATAGAGCTTACAAGTGTCAGACTAACCAAAATATACATACTTTTCAGGGAGTAGTGCAGCTAGGTGTTCTTACTGCATGCTGTAATCTATTTCACATTCTAGCATGTTAATAAAAACCAAATTAAATTCATGGAACTACATCTCTTCTGTATTAATCTCAACAAGCCAATGATTCATCAAAGCTCTCTGTCTCTAATCTTTAGATGAACTGATGCTTTTGCAGTCTGAAATAATGAATGCATTCACAAGGAAAAGAAAGTTAGTCAAATTAAGTATCCCTCAAAATTTTTAAAATTATCAAAAAATTTAAACTGATTCTAATTACCAGCATCCATGCTGTCTTTTTTTTAAGTACATAAATTGCACAAGGTCAACCCCAGCCAAACACATTACATCTGTTCTCCTACCTAAAGAAGGAGCAGATCCACAGTGGTATCCTTTTATTATATTAATCTCCAGGGACTGCTTGGAAAGCCCTTGAGGAAGGGTGTTCTCATGGAAAATGCAACAGCATATTCCAAACATAGATGCAGAAATGGTGAAACTTCTGAGGGCCTCACCAGCCCCAAATAAAACCACACCTCTCGCACTATTTTTTGCACAGCACTAATGTTGGCTACAGAATTAACTCCATCAGAAGGAGACGCAAAGGCTGTTGCTGTTACTTGCTCATTGTCTTCTAATCAAAGATAATTTGACGAGTGAAATTATATTAAAAAAAAAATCTAATAAAACCTTGTCCTCTGAACTCATGTAGAAATTTAATTCCAATTGAAATCAATGGGATTTATGGGCCTAAGTGCCTTTGGGACTTCAAATCTTAGTATATATTTTAATATGATGTAATAATCAATAGTTCTCAAGGCAAAAGGACTAGTAATGCTCCAGACCCCTTATGAAGATGAGGGTACTTTTTACAAGATGTCTCTGAAGACACTGAAAATAATTATTTGCCTTCTTAAAGATCATCAGAAAAATATTAGAAGTTAAAACATTTTCTTTTAATAAATACATGTGAACAAGTAAAGTGACAATCATTGATTTATTCATGTTTATCAGATATAGTCACTGAGCAAATCTGTCTTGTTGGGAGATTCACAGATAAACAGACATGCATTGACAGCATGGATTAGCATGAGGTATTAGACCTTGCATTGAGAAAATACATTGAAAATTTCATAAGGCATCAATAATGCATGGTCCTAAGAGAAAAAAATCAAGTAAAATTTATATTTTTTCATGTTATTTTAAATAAAAATGTATATTTTTTCATGTTATTTTAAATAAAAATGTATAGGGACAAAAACTTAAAAAAAAAAAGGAACATAAAATTACATTAGGCAGAAATATAAAGTTTTCCTTTGTGTAGACTTTACATATAATTTTCTAGCTTTTAATATTTGGTATACTTGTATGGCCAAACGTGTAAGATACTAGGATATTTCAGTAATTAATATAATGTAAACCAAGAATAACAGAAGAACTTAGATTTGCTAGTTCGGTAGCTGTCTTTCTGCAAACTGCATCATGTTCCCATATTGTCTTAGCTAAAACAATAACAAAATATCCAATTGAGAAAATACTTGGTTTTTCTAGACGCATTTTACCTTATTATTTACACTCAACTCTAGATAAAAGTTTAGTGGCTTGATTTTCAAGCACTTGGTATAAGGAGTTCACTTTCTGACAAAAAATGGGAGTTTTACCACAGAGCTCGGCTCTTTTGAAAATGAGCCCTTTACCCACTTAAAAGTTTTGAGTATTTATTTTGTTGGATTTTCCACCAAGTCATTTCAGTTTGAGTACCAGATCCCTGTATTATTTCGAAAGCTGTGAGTTGGCATATTTCTTTTATACACATCCACACAAACAGTACCTTGCCTTTGGACATGAACACTAATCAGAAATTACATCCATCCATAAAATCTCAAACATCTAAACAAAAAGAAATCAAACAAAAAGAAGACTTTTTAGGGAAATTTTTAGCACTTAACCTGGGCTTTTGCCTGCCCCAGCTGGCAGAAGGAGTCTAGGTTGGGCATGTTCATAAATACCAGCTTTTAAAAGGAATCTTTTCCCTACAGTAAAATTAATTTGAAGAAAACTTCTACCACAATATAAAAAAGATCATTGTGGGTTTCTACTTTGCAAAAGCTTTGGAGAGAAGGAATTTGTTGTACTAAGCAAAAGCAACTACCACACCATGCAGTCAACTTCCAGTAAAGCAACTTACCTACAGAATAGCCCAGAAATGCAGCATGTAAGTAGGTGTATAATAGTCACAAATTTGTAAATAATGGATTGGTTAGCCTACCTTAAACCAGATTTGGTGAATAAAAACCCAGTAGTCTTTGAACTTCATTTAACTATATCCACCTAACATGAATAATTCACTCCAATTTGCTCTTGTTGTCAGGTGATGAGAAGTAAACGGTAGACACCAACATGATGGGAGTTCTTTTATAGTGTCCATTTCCAAAGAAACCAAATGAAAATTCTGCCTTCTGTTACATGAAAAGGCAGGATTCAAAGCGTCAAGCCTTTTCTAGAAAAAGGACAGAAGAGAGCCATCATTTTTATGCTAACAAAGGTAGAAATAATGCCTTTTTTCTCTAATCTTTAGATAAAGATATGGCCATTGTTGGTCTATTGTGGACTTAACCTACATTTTGAGAGCTGGACCAGTTCCATACTGACAAATAACCACTGCTCTTATCCCAAAAATCTGCAGTTTTCTCATTACATAGCTCTTGGTGTGAGATGGGCATGGAAAGAAAGAGCATTGCCTTACTTCTTCCCACAGTAGCCCTTGACAAACCTGTCTTTACAAAGCTATTCAGTATTTCTGTTACCTACCTTTTCTTCCATGCTGCAAGAGCCGTGGTTACAATAGGGAGCATTATTTTTACACAGCTTGTCTGATTTTATCTTTTATTAGTTTGCAAAGAATAAAACAGGATGGTGGGAAGGAAGAGCTGTTCTTCAAATATCTACCCTGTCATACTTCACGTGCTTTTGTCTGCAGTGTTCTTAGTGCTCAGTTTTGAGCTGAGCAGTGTTGGGGCAAGTGTGATCATAAATTTGCTTGTGACATTATGCAAGCCTTTTTTCATGAGTGCTATTCTTTAGCAATTGTCTTTGCTAATCAATATCTTGCAGTGTTTGGATGCAAGGCCCAGATGAAGTTCTAGTTGTCATATTGTAGACTTAAGATGTGCTTATTGATAACCAATGAGACCCAGCAATGTGTCTTCAAGGAAAACAGAGACAGGACAGGGATTCTGGGCATGGTCTGATGTGACCGAAGTTGGATGTGTGGAGATGGGAACTGATTTACGTTGGCTTCCCACACACTGATACCGCAACAATGCACAGTTAAACCAAGCACCATTCCTTAAAAAGCTATCATCCAAATTGTGAGCAAGTGAGTAAAATTAAACTGGCAAACTCTAGCTATGTACAAACTGTGATTTCCAAATAGTTTCCTGCTTTACAGTAGGTTCTAAAATGCCATGTTTAACAGTCATCTACAGTGATCTTACACAGCTCTGAGGAATACAGACCATTCTTTAATAGTTCCAATGTGAATGCAGTCCAATAATCTGTCTTGATCTGTACCAGAAGCTACATTAAAAACAGGACTCCATTATGTCTCCTGAGGAGGCGGCTATTTTAGCAGAAGGTGAGAAAACAAAAGAGAGTCACAATATTGTATTTTCCAAAGTTCTGCAGTAGCAAAGGCATTCAGAGATTTCCAGGAATTAATAGTCAACCAAATGAAATATGTACAGAGTAAAAAAGCAAAATTATACCAAATGCATCTCTACTCAGGAAATGAGGAAGACATTTCTCTCACCTTCTTTCTGAACTCCCTCTATCCCTAGCTCTGGTAATGTGCCACAGCTCCAGATTCCAAACCTCAGTGGAACAGCACTACATTACACCATCTACAATCTACTTAAGAACTCTAGTGTGAGGTATTGATAAGTCCAGGATAAATAGCTAGCCTGTCTATGTATCAATCTTTTGTTCATGGATGGATGACTAGCATAAAATACTTCAGCTATTTAAGATGGAAACATCTATTTGTAACAAGCATAAGTTTTGAAACTCAGTGTTAGACAGGATTCATGCCATATGCATATGAGATGTGCCACACTAGCATCTCTGACCATTTCTTACCATTAGCATAAAATGCTCCAAATTGATTGTCAGTTTGTAAAATATTTAAAATATTCAGTAAACAACTAACAAATTGTTACAAATGCTTATATGTCAAATAAAATTGCACGGTGAAGCATGAAAAAATGTTATACTTAAGCTGCCAAGTGTTTCAAATGTAGATGTGAACTTTCTTTTACCTTTCTGTTTTACCAGAAAAAAAAATGTGCATCTCATAC